>CM040927.1:4762066-5022066 GCA_023029165.1 Gobiocypris rarus
TCTGTCCATCATGGCCTCCTAATCTTTCCCATATACTGATTGGCTCCATCACTCTCTCTCCTCTCCACCAATCAGCGGGTGTGTGGTGGGCGTTCTGGTGCAATATGGCTGCCGTCACATCATCCAGGTGGATGCTGCACATTGGTGGTGGTTGAGGAGAAATAAAATGATAAAACAATAAAATGAAAATGTACTGTAGAGTTTAATAATTAAAATACTTTAAAAACTGAGGAAAAACAAACATGATGGCTTATGGTGCCTGTTGATCTATGTGATCTGTATGCCTTATTACTAGTTGGCGACAGTGAAGCTTAATTTACAATAAAGTATAAACAGCGGTACTAGATCTACATCAACGATTCATTTCATTGTTGCAACCTCCCACGGTCTCTCTTGAAGCCAATACGGAAGTGACTTAAACTGCAGTTCATCGACTGGCCACAGGCTCCAGAAGGGAGCAGAATCTCATTGAGCTCCATGTTAAAATGCCCAACTTTACAGCAGAAAAAAACATGTTTACAGCCTGGGACAAATTGTGGTTTTGGTCTATATGGCTAATTTTGTCCTTCATGACGACTGTGAGGGGGGTGAATTTTTTTGTATAACTTCGTTTACATTATATAAAGTTCTGCATAATTATGGGCGTGGCCACTTTGAGTGACAGATGGATAGCTGTTCGTCTTCTGTTTGTTAGTCATCATGTCACCTTAGCTCCGCCCACGTCCCGCCTCTTTGCCCATTTTCTATTATCCGGGAGTGACGCGCTGCCAAGATGGCAACGGCCAACTCGACCCTACTTACACGCTTTAAAACTGCTCTTCAGAATCCTATGTGTGACGTCACAGACTACGTCCATATTTTTTATGGTTTGTAGTACAGCGGGATGCAAAATAATGGTAAATGTGACCACTCCTTGAACTCCTTAAACTTTTGGATTTAGCTACTGTCAGTGACATTTAGCATGGACTCATCCTGAAGGGTGGATTAGCCTTATGCCCGTTACACACTGCATGAATTTGGGCTGTCCAAGATGAAAGATGACCATTGTGGCGATTTCTGTGGTTGTGGCTCCTAACGGAAGTCATACGTCGTACTGTGAGAGAGGTTCAAAGATGGCCGTTGTCACGTCTTTATTTGTTTACCACTAGAGCATGCTGATGACTTTTTATTATTTTATACTAACTTGCTTCATAGCCTACGATTCAGTAGGTGTCATCATCGTACAGTCTACAAATATGTTGTACCCAAGTAGAGCCACGTCATACAGTGTGATTTGTAATGATCTTATAGGATTACACAATCTGTTGCAGGCATTAGATAACCTCAGCCTGGGTGGCACATCCACTGGCAGTGAGCGTGATGCTGTGCCCGCTGTACCCTCACAGTGCCCTGATTGCTCCTTGTGTAGACGTACTCACCCATATCAGAGTCTGAGCCCTCTCGTATCTGACAGGAAGCCAGATGTCACTGAATGAATGATACGCAAACCTGACAAACAAAAGAGAACACACTAAGACTGTTTTGCTCAGTACATTTACATGCTGGTTTTCCACAAACAACATTTTCTTTGTTATCTCAAACATGGTTTCCACATGACTTCATTGGATTCCTCCTTATGACATTATTGGTCTTGCTTTGGTGTCTTTGTCTTGTTTTGTGCCGATATAAAGGTCCTATTCCCATTTGTATGGGCAATTCAAATTTAGGCATATTACTTTAATTTAACTTAATGAAAACAGCTTCTGTTCAACTATAATTTACAAGCTTTTGAGAAATTATGCATGTAATGGATACATTTGATATAGCGTTAAGAGCATTTGAAACCTAACCAAACTATTCAAATGATTAAGCATAGCATTGAATATGACATAAGCAGTTTCGAATGCTCCCTGTTTCTTTCTTTTTCAAATCCCTCAGCATGCATTCATCTTTTCCTCTCTCCCAGAGGAACATTTTATTGCTTAGAGGTCACTAGAACTGCCATGGGCTTGGTTTCCAGGGAACACGCATACTGATAAATACTTGGAATGCTCTGTTGACTGCTTTGGATAAAAGCATCTGCCAAATGCATAAATGTAAATGTTCTCCAGGCGCCAAGGCTCTGATATGTTTAATTTAAGGATCAACTTTGTTGCAGATATTTCACCCAAAATTCCTTGGGAGAGATACTTTTTATTTTATTTTTTAATTAACAACAACAAATGGGTCAATTGCAACAATAGAAACACATGTGTAACAATACAGTACATTAGATAGAGCTTAAATTAATAAAGTGGATTGCATAGTTCAGATAATTTGCTCTTGGATGATTGTATTGAGAAAAGTTTGAGACTATCTTCTAATTGCATGACACTGAAATCAAAATTACCATTCTTCACAGTTTCCATGATTTGGCTCTATTTATTGATTGTATATGTACATTTTTCGTCTGATACCATCAAACGAAATGAAAGCTTGTGGAAGATTGGTGCGTAGACGGTAGCTCAGGTGGGTCTGAAACACATAAGGGGAAACATTAGGATAATACAAACATCAGTAATCACAGACATTCACATTCAGATGGGATTAGATTTTTCAGAGGACCGTTGAGTTTGCCTGAAAAACAGTGGGTTATTTGCCCTGGAATTTTTATAGAGGTTGTGTGGGAAAAACACTGACTTGGCAGATTCAGACGGGATTAAAATTGCAAGGTACATCTATGAAACAGGAATTTCTCTAACATATCCATGGAAAACTAGTCTTGTCCGAATAGGGCTATTATTAAGATATAAGACAACATTCTGGCATTTTCTCTCAAAAAAATCCATAGCTGCGAAAGATCCAACCGTTCTATCCTCCGCGGCCTGGGAAACTAAGGACACATTTGTGGGCAGAATTCAAACGAGCCTTTGAATTGGGACAGCCTTCGTCCCACCGTTGTGACGCATTCAGCCTTTGACTGCTTCCCAGCTCTGTTCCAGAATTGTGAAGTTTACTCCAGCGATCAACGACCTTTGGATAACCTGCCTGTTTCTCCTTCTCCAGCGATCTCCTGTCTCCACCTCAAGCATACTCCTTTGTCTCCTTACAGTAGTTTTCCTAGATATATCCTGCACTCTCCTACTTACCTGGGACTCTGATACACACCACCCTATCACTTTACGGATCCGTCTTAATGACTCAAGTAATGCAAAATCATTCTATTAGACTGTTGTTTACCTGCCATACTCACCTGCTTGTCATAACTTCTCAGTTTAAGACCCAATATTATTCAATGCACATGTATTATTTTTCGAAAATGAACGAAAGTCTTATGGTTTGGAATATAACTGAAGTTACTGATTTTTTTCCCAGATGTGGATACATTTATTGCTTTGGTTATGTTGCTACAGAGAACAGTGATGCGCTGAATAAGATGAAGAGATTTCGAGATTTTTTAAAGAAAGTCTTAACAAAATTACGACAGGGTAAAGCTTGTGCTTCACATAAAGGAAATGATTAAGTTGCACACAGGGAGTCTCTATTACTTTGCTTTAATATTCTCATCTATTTATATTTTCATCTTTTATATTTAGCTGAAAAACGTAAAATTGATTTAATTTGTCCTTCTGTTTTTATTATTGTATGTACTACTGTATGTACTTATTATTTCTTATTTGTTTAAAAGAAAAATGAAATCAAATAAAAAAGACAGCTATATCGAGATATAAAATGTTATTGTGAAATAAAATTTCTCTCACCGTGACATGAGATTTTGGTCATATCGCCCACCCCTAATGCAGAATAAGGAATAAACGGGGAAGGCAGGGGTTAAAGGATTAGTTCACTTCAAAATGAAAATTTCCTGACATTTTACTCACCCCCATCTCATCCAAAATGTTCACGTCTTTCTTTCTTCAGTCGAAAAGTTTTTTGAGGAAAACATTCCAGGATTTTTCTCCACATAATGCACTTCTATGGCAAACAACGAGTCCAAATCAATGCTGTTAAAAAAAGAACTTCGAAGGGCTTCAGAGGCTCTGTGCGATGGCAGCTGAAGAATAGGGTCTTATCTATCGAATAGTTAGGTCATAACAAACAAAAAACAAACAAAAAGCTCTACTTTTTAGCCTAAATTCCTCATCTTGTGCTGCTCTGCGGCGTGCCATAATACATAATCACGTTGGAAAGGTCACGCTAGACATAGGCAGAAGTACCACCCCTGTATTAAGGTTGGTGTAAGTCTTCGTACATTTGTTTTTTGGGCGGTACTTGCACCTACGCCAGCAGCCATATCACCCTGTAGCCCAAGACTGGTTTACCACTGAAGTTAAGCAGGGCTGAGCCTTGTCAGTACCTGGATGGGAGACAGAATGGGAAACTAGGTAGCTGCTGGTAGAGGTGTTAGTGAGGCCAGCAGGGGGCGCTCACCCTGTGGTCTGTGTGGGTCCTAATGGCCCAGTATAGTGATGGGGACACTATACTGTAACAAGCACCGTCCTTCGGATGAGACATTAAACCGAGGTTCTGACTCTCTGTGGTCATTAAAAAACCCAGGATGTCCTTCGATAAAGAGTAACCCCGGCATCCTGGCCAAATTTGCCCATTGGCCTCTGTCCATCATGGCCTCCTAATAATCCCCATATACTGATATGGTCTGTGGGGCTAGACTGGATCAGTTATATCAAGGAAAAATATGGAACAGCAGAGTTATGAAAGTCTTTCATTCACCTAATAATTTTTCAGATCATCACATGGTTGGTTTAGATCTAAACATGAAATAATTGTCAAGCTGTACATATTATTGGCCTTTTATATATACCTTTTATTATTCACAACAGTACAAAAGACTGGAAAGAGACATTGTGCCGTTAGAAAAAGAACTAATGGACAATAATCCTGGCACTGTGCAGAAAGACTGAAGAAGAAGAAAAGAATGGAAATTGTATATTTCTTACAGGAACACTCGTACCTCCATTAAATATATGGATGCTTATATATATTTTTTAGAATTATTAATCTTTTTTTTTTTTTTTTTGCGTTCAAATGGAACTTAAACCTTTGGAAACATGGCAGTGTATTTTTAACACTTTATAGTAAAGGATCATGTGATTCTATGAGTACTGAGGAATTACTCCATGATTTGCCAAAGCTAGCGGATAAACAGAAAAAAAGTGCTGGATAATGAAATGACTTTCCAAGAACTCACAATGCAGCAGTTGTCTCTGGGAATATATGGATTGCCTGTTGAGTTTGATCAATGATTTTGGAATGTTCTTGGAGTGGATTTACAAAGGTTTTAAAGTAAAATCACTTCTTTTAAGTTTTCAATGTGCAGTTTTCTCATTGGTCATCATTCATAAAACACGAGCAGAACAAATGTGTAAATCGTTCGTAAAGCCGTTCTGATGTAAATTTTCAGATTCACAAAAATATCATATTTGAAAAATTGTAGTTGTTAAGAAAGAAATTTACAACTGCTCCCTAACATGTATAAATGGTGCGTGAAACATTTGAGCGTTCTGTGTTTTAATTTAGGAAAACTGATGACATTGCACTTTGATGCACCATGTACCATAATAATATTTTACAAGACTTTTTGCCCTGTCTTTTTTTTTTTTTTTGTTCAGCTTTGGGAAATAGGCAGCACTCGTCACTTTCACTTTTTACCCAGCCGTCCAATCACAGTGGAGAAGAGGTGGGACAAATTCTACACCAACCAATCATCCTACTTGATCAACTTGAATGAGTTACTGGTTACTGCATTTTTACATTCAGTAATATTCTTCAAAATGAGATACTAACACATTACTGCCATGGATATTCTGTATCATAGCAATCAAAGTATCAAATGTTGTGCTTGCTTGCAATGCGCTTTTAAGCGCCACCAGCTGGCAGTTTTCAGAAGAGTACCAAGCATTTTTAACTAGCTAAACATGCTTTGGTGGACACACGATAATTGAATATTGCTAGGCATATGGCCAATTAGTCTCTTTAGCATTTATGCAATATACAGAAGCCAAACCTGAGAAGGAGGTCCAGATTCCACAGTGTTCCTGGACACATCATTTGCATTTGTAACACATGGGCAGGGATTATGCTAATTATGAATGAGCGCTATTTACGGATGTTTGGAATTTATTAATATACACACAAAATCCGTGGTATACGTAGTGTTTGTGAATCCGGAGGAGAGTTTTAGGTCCATTTTACGTGCAAATTACTATAAATTAGCTCATACATTTATGAAAGTTTCATGAATAAGGTCCATTGTTACCAAAAAAAGGGGGGATTTATGTTTATTTATATATGGAGAGCTTATTATGTCTGTATTATAAGATACTGTCAAAGTGTTTGGCGAATAGACTCAAGCATTGTTTACATTTTTTTGATTGGGAAATTTCACACTTATTGTGTTCCAGATAAGTCAGTTAAAGATAATATTTTTGTGTTACAGGATTTAGTTTATTTTAGCCACCTAATAATAGTAATCTTGGTAGTTTTTATCATTAGACCAAGAAAAAGCATTTGATAGGGTGGATCATGGGTATCATAAATCGCTGATGTCCCCAGAGTGTGTATGTGAAGTCTTAGCTCAAAATACCCCACAGATATTTTTTTATAGCATGTTATGATTGTCACTTTTTAAGGGTGAGCAAAAACGCGCTGTTTTTGTGTGTGTCCCTTTAAATGCAAATGAGCTGTTGCTCCCCGCCCCTTTCAGGAAGAGGGCGGAGCTTCAAGAGCTTGTGTTAGCAGCTCTGATTACCTCACGCAGACACGCACTGAAAATGTCAGAAACTGTTCAGCCTTTTACGTTCAAACCGAGTTGGACAATAATGGAGAGACTCAAGAAGAAGTGACAAAATGTAGAATGAGACAGGACGTTTTTGAATGGTTAGTTGATGAATTTATGTAGCTGATGTGGAGTTAATCTTCAAGTCATTGATTAGCACATTCTGTCATGATGATCTATAAATCGCTCATTTGGGAACTGTTGTAAGATCCTTCAGAGCCAGAGAATATCTGCTGCATGAAGAGAAAACAGGGATAGTTTTGTTTAATTACGGTTATAACTTATGTTGTCATCTTGCGACATACTATTGCATTTGTGTTCGTACTTTATTACAATAAATGTGAAAAGACGGATGTGACAGCTTGAGACTACTAAATGTGCTCAACTCCAACAACTCTTCCTCTTCTCAACATGGCCTGTGTTGTGTTCCTGGGAGTGGGGTTTATGTAAATTTTGGGTGATGTCACTAACCCGTGAAGAAGCTCATTGTAGTTCCTAGTACCAGCCGTTTGTTGAAGTAATTTAAATGTGATTTCTGTAAAAGAAAATATCTCCCTTTGCTTTGACCTTTGAGCGTCGTAACTTTGGAGATTTTATATGATCAAACAGCAACATCACACACTCACTAAAGTTAAAAACTTCAGATTCAGAGCATTTGTTTTTAAAATGTATTGGACTAAATAGTCTTTTTAAATTACTTACAGCTTGGTTTCAGGAGGATTGACGTATATTGAACTATCTAATAGGGACAGCAAAACTGGCCACATGGAAACCAAGAAAGAACAAGGGTCTAGAGCTTTACGGATCCTAAAGTTATATTTATGTGTTGGTTATGAGATCTGCATGCATTTTCTGTAAAGCTGCTTTGAAACTATATGTATTGTGAAAAGCACTATACAAATAAATGTGAATTGAATCTAGTTGCTGCAAGATTAAACCTTTCACTCTCTCTCTCTCTCTCTCTCTCTCTCTCTCTCTCTCTCTCTCTCTCTCTCTCTCTCTCTCTCTCTCTCTCTCTCTCTCTCTCTCTCTCTCTCTCTCTCTCTCTCATTCTCTGGAGGGAGTCATGAGGGTCTGGTAAGCAGCCAGGTGACCTCCGGACAACCTCAGCAGGCAGTGGTGTGTGTGTGTGTGTGTGTGTGTGTGCACGCGCGTCCTGGTAATCCCTACGGTATGGGGACAAAATGTCCCCACAAAGATGTCAATATCCGAAATCCTTGTCCTTGTGGGGACATTTTTTTGGTCCCCATGAGGAAAACAGGTCATAAATTACACTAAGTGATGTTTTTTGAAAATGTAACAATGCAGCATGTCTCCTGTGATGGGTAGGTTTAGGGGCAGGGGCAAACCAAAATATGTTTGTACGGTATAAAATGCATTACGCCTATGGAATGTCCCCATAAAACATGGAAACCCAACATGTTTGTGTGTGTATGTGTGTGTGCGTCGTGTGAGAGAGAGAGAGAGAGAGAGAGAGAGAGAGAGAGAGAGAGAGATTTATTGCGCCATCCTACACTTTCACTGGTATTGTTGACCATATCAGCCGGTTCCTTTTGAGACATGGGTACAACTTGATAAAAAGGCAAATCTGCTCTCCTTTCTAAGTGTGAGTGTTCGAGTGTGTGTCCATTTTCCCTTCCCATCTGGCCATCTCTCATGTATATCCAGTCAACAGAAGCTCACTGTCTGAACCTCTTAAAAGGCCTTTATCATTGTACTATTTTTCCTCCCTCTCTGTTTTTCTCTCTCATCCCCCTCGTTTCTTTCATGCTGTGATGACCACTGTGTCTGCATTCCTCTCGCATTCCTTCTCCATCACGTTGAACCTCTGAACGCACATGACTGAGAGAAGAACTCAAAGCTTCTTCACAAACCTGCAGCTACATTTCAGACCAACATTCACCATTCCTTACAGGGCTTGTGTCTTGAGAAATACATATTTTAAAACTTTTGAAATGAAAGTTTTAACGTGCACAAGGTTAATATTATTAATTAAAACTAAAACCATTAGTAAAATAAATATTAACTGAAATAAAATAAAATATATAGGCCTATATATATATATATATATATATATATATATATATATATATATAAATAAAACATTTCTCATTTTTGTTTAGTTTAAGTTGAAGACGCATTTTGGTCGATCGGATCTCAAGTGGACGACGCTAAATGCAGGTGTAAACTGGGTCTAAAATGATTTGAGCCACTTTCGACCACTTCCAGAGGTAGTCAAAAACACATTCGACCGGATTGCTTTCGTAGTGTAAACGCTAATGTGGTCAAAGGAGCTCAAACAGCCACAAACGACCCCCTACCCTCCGCTACTGACCTAATGCGGTTAATTAAAACACCAGGTGTAAATGGAAATGTGTCTCCCTCGTCTACTTGTGATCCGATCAACCAAAACGCATCTTAATACCAGGTGTAAACAGGGGAAAAATGACAGGTAATGATCTCTAAAACTCATTAGTATCAGTGTGATGGAGCCCAGCGGATGGCCCCTATGTCTGTTGGCCTGACCAATGGGGAACCGGTTGGACGAGGGAACCCGTTGGCGTCACTAGGCAGAGATTCCCTGGAGGAGCTTATACAGGGTGGGAGATGAATCCTCCTTCAGCAGCCAGTCCTCAGTTCCCATTCCCTCGGCCATTGATGTTGCAGGCTCACACCCCTGGTCAGACTCGCTCGGGGGCTCAACTTCCGGGGCGATGGTGAGCTCTGTCCACTTGTCCTCGGGCTCTGGCTCACTCTTCGCTGTGGGTAGTCCCTCACCGTCTGCAGGGGGCTCTCGTACATTCTCCGCGGTCGAAGGTGGAAGCTTTGGCTCTGGGTCTGGCTGGGTTCTGAATCGGGGCTTTACACTCTCCAGACACCTTGCGATTGCTTCCCTCCAACTCAGTCTGGAGGTGTCTGGGAAGCTGATCGGGTTATGACACATATGAACTAATAATGCGGGAAAAGGAACACATGATGAACATGAAAACAAACTAAAAGTCCATGATAATGAAACTAACAAACATAATGGTGACAGTGTTGGTCAAATTGTTCCATTAGAATAATAAGACACTATAGGCTGTTACCAATCAAATAAAATCAGTATCAACAAAATCCATTTCTGCACTGCAGAAGTAGCACAAGAGCTGCATCTAAAGCAGCATTTACACTGCAATTACAATTGCATAAATAATGAGATTGTTTTAAAAATAATATTTTTAATGTTGAAATATGAAATGATTATTAAAAATGAAACAATCCTTGAAATATTAAATTAAAATGGCCTCCTATCCCCCGTAGCTTCATGGGATAGTAAAGTGTCTATCATATGAACACTTCAGGGGCTTCATTTATAAAATTTTGCATAGAAAACTTCCTACATTTCATCATTCCTTAAATGTGCATACGTGTGATTCAGAGATGAACGTATGCACAAAGAACATGTGTATGTCTCTTTTTCAGAGGTGAAATTGCCAGTGATCTTGAAATTGTGCGCAGTTGAATGGTTTCTGATCTCTGCTTTGTAAGCACAGCCTATTGTCATTAACATATAAAAGAGCACCAGTCAACATCCAAATCCACGAGTGGCATGAATTGCTTAGAATTGCTTACTTTTCCATGTCAAAAAAGTTTTTTATAAATATGAACGTTGCCATGGATTTTAGCGTACGCACTCTCTAAAATCAAATCTGTGCATATGCATGTTTTATAAATGAGGCCCTAGAAATCTCGCCAGAAGTAGGTCATCCAAGTACATTTTGCATATTATTTTACGAGTACTGTAAATTCAGACATTGAGTATTACAACACTGTGGTATTATTAATACTACAGTACTGTCAAATACTGCACCTACTATTTAGTAAGGAAGTATGTGATGTCTTAATGATTGAGTCATTGCATCTTTCATTTGACTGATTTGTTCAAACAGCTGATTTATTCAGGAACAAAGCAAGTGACTTTCTTTAGGAATGGATCATTAAATCACTGATTTGTTCAAAAACGCAGATTTAGAAATATAAGCCAAAAAATCATACAGGCACATTTTTGCTATATAGATCGTAGCATAATTTGTAGCTGTGAGGGACACGTGTGTTCAATAGATTATAATGTTTACCAACATGCCAGATGCTCAGCTAATGAAACATTTTCCTAAAAAAAGTCTTCTTTGAAAGTCTGAAAAATTACATCTTTATGTAGTGCAAAAACTGTAAGTCAGCTTCATTTTCATCCTCATACAATTCAATTTGGTGTCTACCCTGACTATTTTGCTAATCTGCCAGCTGGCATTCGCTCCACACAGTGAATTTCTTCCATGGCTACTTTATATTGGTTGAAATTCCTTCAACTCTAATGAGTCAGTGTAGTTGGCATGATGTAATGAAGGATAGCAGCACTGGGACATGAGGAGTTACTTCATAAATGAAACTTCTGTCGTATGCTCATGTCTTTCCAAACGAAACACTCAAACATGTTGAACTAACAACCCAAATGCAGAAAGGTGGAAGTTTTCTCCGTATTTCAGAAAAGCGGCACATGTCACAGCACTGAGGTGACTTTTTAACACTGGGTCTGTCTCTCATTAGTGGCGCTGCTGCTAACCCACAATCCCTCTCACCCTTTCTTCATCTCTCAGCCCTTCTTTTGCTCCGTCTCTCTCACAGCCTGGAGCCGTGCCTCAGGAAAAGCCATAATCCCTCAGGCCAATAGAAGACAGATGCGTCCCTCGCTCTCTCATTCTTTGTCTCGCTTTCTCTCCTTATCTCTCAGTCTGACACATACACATTAACACTCACTCGAGCGTTGATTCTCCACACACCCCTCTCTAAAGATCTGATCCTGTCTGGGTTTTCAATTCTTTGTGGTTCCATCTTCCTCTATCAGTCATGATGTAGAAATGAGTCCCTGTGGAAAGAGGATTTGTATGGTGGCATATGGAGAGCAGCTGTGTGTCAGGAGATGAGCTGACCTGATGCTGTACCTGCAGACCCTGGTGATTCCTCTGAGGACCGGCAGGAATGTTCGGCTGAAGTTCTTAAAGGTTTCTGTTCCACTCGCCTGTCTGTGCTGAGGGTCAGTGTCATGTAACCAGACTTTTGACTTTTAGCATGATATCTAGACTACTTATTCTTGTCAAGAACTGCCCACTTAGACAGGAAGAGACTATCTGTCAGACATTTAAAGTGACCAATCAGTTTGTTTTAAAATACATACACTCACTGGACACTTTATTAGGTACACCTTGCTAGTACCGGACCCCCTTTTGCCTTCAGAACGGCCTTAAAGGTGTCATGAACTTTTTTTTTAAAATTTATACTGTTGTCTGAGGTCAACTAATGACGTTTGTGTGGTTTTTACATTCAAAAACATCATGATGAATAAGTAATAGGCTATTTTCTACACTGGTTTTGAGGCTTTCTCCAGAACGCTGGGTTTTGATGGGCGTGCCCGCACTGGAGACTTGGAAGTAAACGCCCACGACTGGGATTGGATAAGATTTGGATATTTAATGAGCTTCAGCTCCCATGTTAGTTCAGTTCACATTAGGGAGGGATCGTTTTGAAAGCGGCGACCGGAATGATTCACTCGATCACAGGGCTTGTAAACGTCTTTATCAAACAAACACAAAGCTTTATTTCTCATCCACCCGAAGATTGATTGGAATGTTATTTTTGTATATTACATGGCCTGCCCGATCGGTCGATAAGCACGTACCACACACACAGACACAGACACACACACATGCAAGAAAGGAATATTATTTCACTATTTGAGATTCATGGGCTTATGTTTTGGTAGCCCGTAGCCCCGGGACTACCATTACATATAAAAAAGACGTTTTACTCATAAGTTTGTTGCACCATTCCTGTTGAATCCAATATAGAAGGCACAGCACTATGTCTGCAAATCCAGCACCTGAGACTTGTTTACAAACGATTCCGCAGTGAAATGAAGAACACACGTACATGTCTTCCCCACGCGAGCTGGAACTTCATTAAAAATAAAGTTCAACCACTCACTCCTAATAGTAGCATCCGAAGGAAGCTTATGCAGCGACTGTGTTCTTCCACAACCTGGCAAAGAGCCATATATTACTTTGCTCGCCATGATCACTGCTCTGTAAACCTGTAGCTCCTCGACTCGTTTTCTGGGCCTGGTGTCTATAAAAGCTTTTCTTTGACTAACAAGGACGTTTTCAGCTCTGAAACTTAAAGAATATTCTTATATCATGATGAACTTTGATATATAAAAGGCTCAAGGGAAAGTTGGTTTCTCAATTTATCACCCCTTAAATTCTTTGTGTCATATATCCAACAATTGAGATTTTGCTCCATATTGTCATGATGGCATCACACAGATTTGTCAGCTGCATCTCAAATCTCCCGTTCTAGCACATTCCAAATCTCCTCTATTGGATTGAGATCTGGTGACTGTGCCTGAACCATTGATTCAAGGCAGGATGGATCCATGCTTTCATGCTTTTGCAGCAGAAATCAGACACTTTTTCCAATCTTCTATTGTCCAGTTTTGGTGAGCCTGTGTGACTTGTAGCCTCAGTTTGCTGTTCTCAGCTGACAGGAGCTGACAGGAGTGTCTCCGGTGTGTCTTCTGCTGCTGTGGCTCATCAAGGCTGGACGTGTTGTGTTTTCAGAGATGTTCTTCTGCAGATCTCGGTTGTAACGAGTGCTTATCTGAGTTACTGTTGTCCTTCTATCAGCTGAACCAGACTGGCCATTCACCTCTGGCATCCTCTAGGCATTTTCACCCACAGAACTGATGCTCACTGGATATTTTCTCTTTTTCGCCCCATTCTCTGTAAACCCTACAGATGGTTGTGTGTGAAAATCCCAGTAGATTAGCAGTTTCTGAAATAATCAGACCTGCCCGTCTGGCACTGACAACCATGCTACGTTCAAAGAGCACTGTTCTTCCCCATTCTGATGCTCAGTTTGATCTTCAGCAGATCTTTGTGACTACGGCTGCATCCGAAAACCTAGGCAGTGAATTATTGCCTCGCTGCCTTATCAGGCAATGACTTGTAAGGCAGTGTAAGCGCACAAAGGCACCTCACGAAACTGATTTCGGACAGACTTCTAAGGCAGTGTAACAGTTTAATGATCTACAGCAAAACAGTGCAAGCTTTGGTGGTAACTAAGTGAATATTTAACTACTACTGTAGTAATTTCTCACTAGAAATTACATCAGAAGTGGAAAACCTTGGTCGAAAATGTACATTTACACACAAACTGACCAGCACCCACAACTTTCAGATGCCATCTTTCTTTTTCTAGCTCAACTGTCCTGAATGGAACGCACAGGATTGTGGGACATCAACGGCAGTGAAGGATGCATCTATGCTGCCTTCAAAAAGTGATCAGACGGAGGTCTCTCAGGAGACAGGAAGTGAAGCTAACATTAGATTCGGATGTGCCTGGATGCCTTCCTACCTTGAAATGCGTCGTCCGAAGGCTGCATTTTCCAGTTTTTGGATGCAGCCCATGTCTACATGTCTAAATGCACTGAGTTGCTGCCATGTAATTGGCTGATTAGATATCTGTGTTAATGAGCAGCTGAACAGGTGTACATAAAAAAGTAGCTGGTAAGTGTATATTATATAGGGCTATGCCTTTTTACAGTCTGAAAGAAGTTATTCACGAGCAAGGACCATGCCACAACCATGAATGTCGGAGAATTATGTATTGAATAGGGATGAATAGGGAGAGGATGAAAAATAAGGGAGAAAGGGATGGTAGTCAGAGTGATTAGGACCCCCGATACAACCTGGAAAGGAAGAGAACAGGGGATGGTAAAGATGGTTGAATGGATGAGAGAGGGAGAGAAGGGAGGGTTCGAGAGAACGAGACAAACAGTACTGTAAGGGGCGGCCCGATAAAAGAAGGTTTTGAGAAGTCAGGTGATTGGTTGAGGCGAACCTCAATTAACTAGTTAACTCCATAAAAAATGAAAAGTGGAATCATATAGCCTACACTGCCATTTAAAAGTTTGGGGTATAAGATGTTTAATGTCTCTTCTGCTCACAAAGACTGTATTTATCTGATACAAATTCAGTAAAAACAGTAATTTTGTGAAATATCAATTTAAAATAGCTGTTTATATGTGAATATATTTTAACATCTAATTTATTCCTGTGTTCAAAGCTGAATTTTCAGCATCATTACTCCAGTCTTCATTGTCACATGATCCTTCAGAAATCATTATTATATGATTTTATACTCAATACACATTTATGATTATTATAAATGTTAAAAACTATTTTGATGCTTAATACTTTTGTGGAAACTTTTTTTCAGGATTCTTTGTTAGATAAATGTTCGAAAGAACAACATTTACTTGAAATCGAATTAAAATCTAACATTAGTTAATCTTTATTGACAATCTTACCGACTTGCAAAAACTGCAAAACTGCAGAGATATTAAGAAATATTTAATACCTGACAAAATGTGTTTTTCAAAACATGTTTTTAAACACTTTAAAAACTGTATGATACCATTGCTTTAATATTGCAATTACCCCCGTGACCCATTTATAATGTTAGTAACAAATGTTCTACGCCCATATTTCAGTTTATGATCCTCTCTGACCCTGAATATGTTATCCCAAAAAAAATGACCAAGACAGTTTTAAGTCACATGACTTTATTTTTCCATATAAAAATATCACTCTCATATACAACACAACCATAAGACTCATAGGAAAACATGTACATGTACATCTGAGTGCTTTCACTGAAAGCAGAAACCTTTCGAACTCCTTCACCTGTCAAGTAATAGATCGACATTTCCTTGGGAAACTTTATCACACCTCAAGGGGATTGGCTGACTAACCACCATCTAACAATCACGTACCACATTTAACCTCTCAAACGGGTCATTACATTCTGCCATTCACAATAATATATATAAAATGCAAAACAGAACATGAAAAGCTTTAATGACAGGCACAAAGAAAAGAAAATTACACTTTTGTATTGTAATCTGTTTGTGTTTCAACAAACATCAATCTTGATTTAAAAAAAAAAAACATTCATTCGTTAAACCAAAGAATTACTTGTTTAGGCTGGTCTGGGTGAACATTTGGACATCAATTGTCAGAAGAACTTGTTTTACATGAGCAAATATTTGAAAAGATTTAAAAAATCAAAGCAAATGCTTTTAAAAGCTCAACAAATAGACCCTGATTCACATGGAAGAAAAAGTGCTGGATTTCAGAGCAAATAAAGGAGGATTCTGTGTGGGCAAAGACAGAAAGAGAAAGAATGACAGATGGCCAAAAAGAAGAAGTGAAAGAAATACTGACATGTGTTGCTGGGACAAGCCTCTCCGCATCTCTGCCAGATACACAAACACACTCACAGTCCGATCCCAGGTTCAGAGAGGCAGTATTGCACACAGCTGACCTCCACCTGAGCAAGTCTCCGACTTCCTAAAAGGTGCTTTCTCTGTTGACCGTTCTCTCCGAATCCTGAGGGGAAGACAGCACACGAGCGTCTTCAGAGGGGATACTGATGATGCTTCTCTCTCATCTCAGCTCTCAGCTGCTCCCAGCCGTACGTACGAGAGTTTCCCCGGAGCCGCGCTCATGCTGGACGCTCCGGTTTTGAAGAGCACAAGCTGATGACCTGCAGAGATCAAAACAGGCTGTGTGAGAGAATGGCCATTTCCTGCTACAAAATAGAAGACGGAAGACAGGACGTGAGGAACAGGAAGTGGGAGGAAGAGAAATGTGAGAGTTATGTTGATCTACAAAGTCAAGTCTAAAGGTGCGATCACATTTACCATTGTTCAGGGAATTTTTGTGGGTGAAATCGAAACATTTTAATAGTAATCATCATGATCAGGAATTCCACATGACAACAAAAGATCTGCCCACTCAGATTTCACGACGGGTTAATTACACTGATTTGCTGTGCTGACCAACAGAAAGCTGCTTGGGTTGATAGCGTCTTCTGTGCGCGATGTGCTTCAAACATCCCTACGCTATAGTGTTGGATACATTTCAGCCAAAATACTGTAGATTTTGACATCAAAAACAAAAGGGGATAATTTTGACAAAGGAAAACTCTTCGGCCCTGTTTACACCTGTTATTAAGATGTGTTTTGGTTGATCGGATCTTGAGTAGATGAGTGAGACACATTCCGGTTTACACCTGGTGTTTTAATCCGTCTCCTTTGTCCCCTTTCTTCCACTTCTCTCCTGAATTCTTTGAGGGGAGGGGCTATGGGCGGATTAATGTATGTTTTTTTCAGATCTTTCGATCTAAAGGACAAAATAAGATCACGCAATTTACATATGAATTGTTGCCAAGTCCTGGGATACTTTAACACTGTGGCCCAGGCTGTTTGTCATGTCTGCGGGTTGAAGCGACCCCAATAATGTAATATTTAGCCCTGGCAATGCAAATTTTAGCAGGGGAACCCCGCCAAAAAACACAGTATATGCCGCCTGGAACACTATTTTTACCGGAGACCCCAGAAATGCGATTGGCTTGTTTTGGGTGAGTTTTGAGTAGACATTGGGCGGGTTTTGTTGTGAAAACCTGGCAAACCCTGCATATGAACGCTCCGCAGACAACAGACAAAACACACACAGAGCATCAGCTTTTGTGTCTGCTATGATAGCCAAAAGACCAGCCGAACGCTGTGAGTGTGTGTTAGAAATCAGGGATGGAGAGTGCATGTACGTTTTGACTCTTCAAACCAAACTTGGGTCTTATACAAAGGTTAAATCCCGTCTGGCTAGGGCTCTTTCCATAATGTCTTCGCATTAGGTCAGTAGGCGGAGAGTATATGGTATTTTGTGGCTGTTTGAACACATTCGACCACATGAGTGTCTACACCAGTGGTGTTCAAACCTGTCCTGGAGGCACCCCAGCCTTGCACATTTTGTGTGTCCCCTTTATTTATCACACCTGATTCAGCTCATCAGCTCGTTCGTACAGACTGCAAGATCTACATTGGGTGTGTCTGATAATGGAGACATGCAAAATGTGCAGGACTGGGGTGCCTCCAGGACAGGTTTGAAAACCACTAGTCTACACTACGAAAGCAATCCAGTCTAATGATTTTTCAACTACTTCTGGAAGTGGTCGAAAGTGGACAAGATCAAATCGTTTTAGACCCCGTTTACATCTGTATTTAACGTTGTCCATTTGTGATCCGATCGAGCACAACACATCTTAATACAGGTGTAAACAGCGCCTTAGATATCTGATCACTTTAAGACAGTAATGCGTTTAAATGGAGAACTTCCTCGGATGTTTCTCATGAACAAATTAAGCAGTAATCTCATATGTCTCCTCTAAAGTTTCACAAGCAATCTCGAAAATGTCTCACATTCTCCTCAGATTTGCCAGGATGAAGTCTGCCATCAAAAGTCAGTGATTTCAATATGAACTCGAACATTTCTCATCTCTCATCCGAGACAAAATGATCCGAGCTGTGCCATCCACGTTGATTTTATAGCTTTCTATTTCTTGTCCATGTCAGCTATTGTCCCATGTGTGTCTAGTTTTTTTTCTCCGCCATTAAATGTCCCACTATAAGAACAGATCTCAACCAGTTGAGAAGCACTGGTGTGTGTGTGTGTGTGTGTGTGTGGTTGTCAGGTGTGTGTTGAAGAGAGCGGGTGTGAGGAGTGAGTGGTCACGGCATTTAAAGCACTCATCAGGAGGACATTTATCATTTACCAAAGGACGTACATTCACACGAATCCACACACACATTTACATTAATACAGCGACACACTGTAGTGTCTCTTTCCAATAACTTCTGACAGTGATCTAAAGTAGATTTTGGGCAGACGTTCATTATTTGTAGTGTTTTCTAATAAACTGAACATTAATCATAGCATTACGTATAGCATTTCTCATATGGTTAGAAAAATTCACAGAGCTGCATGAAAAACATACAGAACATATATCGTCGTAATCATATATTTATTTGGCTTCATGTTTCATCTGTAGAAATGTTTCCTTCAGTTGTTTATGTGCGGAACTGCGTGGAACTCAGAACGAGGAAATTAACACAGCGTTGTCATTCGTTGTCATGATAACATAATATGATTGACAGCTCTAGAGCGAATTAACTCTCTGACTCATAACAGACGCACACGGAAGAAAATGGCGCTCTGGCACTGTTTCAAGCTTTTCAGATCGCATAAATCAGTGGGAAATTAATATAAATGATAATCAGTATAAAGAACATGGAAGATTAAACTTTTTCTCAGACACTCAACATCTATTTTTTTTCTGTGTTTACTCAGGTTTTCAAAACAGCGCCACTACTCACACTTTTGTGCTCGGGTAAGCTCAAATCTAATTGGACGACTCATTTCAATGCGGGATGACAGGGAAAAAGAGCCATAAACTGGACGGGAAAAAAATCTTGATTGGTCACACCTAGTGTGAATAGCTCCAGAGGGATTTATTGTTTCGATTCAAAGCGACATTGCGTCCATCCACTTTTTCATCTAAGTTGGTTCCGATCCGGAAATATTATTTCCATTCATTTTCCCCACATAATTTTATGTATAAATCATAAAATGGATTGCATACCATTTGCTGCTCTTTGTTATTCTTCTATTTCTAGTTACCTATAGCAGAATTTTCACACATTCACAGAAAATATTTTATACTGCAAAATTAGTTGGATAGTTAGTAAATGTACTGAGTAGTAAGATATTTAAACAGTGCAACACTTTGCACCATTACCTGTCCACGTGCTCTGATTGGTCATGACGAAGGCCCGGCACTGGGCGTGGCTCTCACACACGTCCATAGCTTCATGGACGCTGAAGACTGACAGCAGGCATCCGTCGTGCTGATAGGACGGCCAGCAGCGGTAGTTCTCTGCTGCTATTGAGGCATCTGACACACGCTTATACTCTGTCAAAAGAGAGAAAGGCCTGTAAAAATGCTATTCTTCGAAATACTACAGTTATAAATATCTGTTATTTATGGGAAATGGCCAGATAGCAAACCATCAACATCCACCAAAATTTAATTTAATTTAATTTAATTTAATTTTAAAAAATTGCTACTGTTCTGAATGTTGTAGATCTTTCATGTTCAATGCTTTCTGGCCAAAAGCTGACAGCCCCCATGACAGCGCTGACACACTGCTCAATAAATCAAACACATAACAACTGTCCAAGAAAAGCATAGTGTGTGTATGTGCGAGTGCGTAGGAGCTTAACACACAGCAAAACAAGCTCCTTCGTTGTGTTAACACAGGAGGCGTCCTGTTCTGTTACGGCGATATCTTCAGGCTGTTGTTAGTCAGAGCTTGACATGTGTCTTTTGATTTCTCCTTTATCTATTGCTTCCTCAGAAATTCGCTCACACACATTTCAAACGGCACTCAACGTGACCCCGACCGCAATAAATGCCTCCATCACGGGCAGTCACAGTCAGAGGAAGGCCAAGAGAAAGAGGGAAGCAGATAAAAAGAGAAAGCGGCAGATAAATAGAGGGAGACGTGAGGAGTGACGGCCAAAAGAAAATGAAACTAACACGTCCCTCCCACACATTCATTTGGTCCTGTCACTATCTCTGCACTGCCTGTCAGCTCTTCAACACTGCAGTACATCACTGAGATAAACACACCAACGCCAGGCTTACAAACACACCTAACATTTCAGTCAAATAAGGGAATGTCCTTGTGATGGTACTAGGTGGAAATTTGGTAACACTTTAGTTTAGGGTCCAATTCTCACTATCATCTTGTTGCTTATTATCATGCATATTACTTGGAAATTGGCTCTTTATTAGTACTTATAAAGCACATATTAATGCCTTATTCTGTGTGACCATATTGTACATCCCTTAATCCAACCAATACCTAAACTTAACAACTACCTAACTAACTAAGCAGTAATTAGGAGTTTACTGAGGCAAAAGTCATAATTAATAGTTTTTATAAAGTGTGACCGATTTTTTATTTATTTTATTTTTTTATTTATCATATTATTATCTTGTTCTCATTACTGTAATGTATCCAGACACTTTACTTGTGGGATTATTTTTTTGTAATTCCTATTATTTTCAAAAAATTTTTTTTACTGTAATTCAATTATTTCAGTTTTATTTAAATGCAGTAAAACACAATACATTTTTTTTTAAATACTACCATGGTGTTTAAATTTACTTAAATTGAATGTATATAATATAAATAATATTTTAAATATAATATTATGCTGATATTACTGATATAATATTATAATATATAACATATTAGAATTTAGAATCATACTAATAATATTAATACATCAGTAATAATTTAATATTATTGTGTTTATATTATTAATATAAATATAATATTACATAGTGACTACAGACATTTTTTTTAAACATGGATGGGTGATTGGGTAATATTACATTATTTTAACATTAAATACAGTTATTAAAATAGAAAGAAAAACATATAAATATTGCATACATTTCATACTTTTTTTGTAGCCTTGTGCACAGTTGTTCTTTAAACTTGGCTATACATATATGTATATGGATGTGTATATTCTTTTATTTTGGACTATTCATTTTAACAACCTTTAGTGTACATACATATTTCTATTGCACGGTTTATTTGGTATTTCTGTAGGTGATTTAAAATTGTTGGTATTATTGCTGTTAAGTTTTATATTTTGTTGTTATGAGTGTGTGTGTGTGTGTGTGTGTGTGTGTGTGTGTGTGTGTGTGTGTGTGTGTGTGTGTGTGTGTGTGTGTGTGTGTGTGTGTGAGGGTGTGTTGTGTTGTGTTGTGTTGTGTTGTTTTGTGTTGTGAATAAGCTACTGGATGCTTTGAATTTTTCTTCAGGATTAATAAAGTATCAATCAATCAGTCAATGAGATTTGATAAGTTACGGTAATGAGAATTAGAGGGGATATTTTTTGTTATGAATATCATGTTGTAATGTAAATCGCAAAGATTTCAAAATGCTCTGAGTGCTGCCTCTAACAAACTCCTACAATAATAGTTCCTACCAGCATGTCCCAACTAGTGATTTGTCTGTCTAACACTGAACGTAAAATTGCTGCATCACAATAATAACAAATAGGACCAATACGAATAATATAAAAAATAGCAAAAAATGAGATTTCACTGTGGACAGGGGTTAAAAGAGACGCATCCTAATCAATTATAATGTCACCCCTGATTATGAAAGGTAGAGACACAAGTTGAGTGCACTCTCATAACTAATGAGAACAGACCAGTGTAACGCTGCCAACATTCTCCTCACTGCTGCTATGATGGCCAGATCTTTTACGTGTGCTTTTTGTCATAAAAATGTGCAGCTGTCTGTTCCTCATCTCGGTCATGTTGTATCAAGTCAACATTACAAGACGTGATTCACATTAACACAACATACTGTTTGTAATACTGAACGTATGACATTACATTAGTGAACAGGGGCAGCTGTTCTGTCTCAGATGAGAGAAAGAATATATGTAGCTGTCCGTATGAATTCAACAGCTGCGAGCAGCTCAATTTGGAAAAATGTGTGTGTGGAAGAGGCACATTATACAGTAAAACGAATATTAATAACATGATGTCCCTTTTGCCTTTAAATGATTTGCTGAAAAGGCACTTTGGTAAACAGACAATAACCATAGTAGGATTTTGCGAATATCATTGACCCAGCTAACAGGGAACATCTGGCGAGGTTATGAACAAACATTCTTCCAATAACATTAACTCTTTCTCTGCCATTGACAGAATTTTCAGACTTTCTGTGTTTTCACTGTTATATGGTAGGGGGCGCTATGACATCTTCTGAAAGAGTACAAAATCTCCTGATCAAAACACAGGAAAAGAAGAAGCAGAAACAAGCAATAACACACTGTTTTGGCAAAAGTTTTGGGACGCCTGCCTTTACATGCACATGAAATTTAATGACATCCCATTCTTAATCCGTAGGGTTTAATATGGAGTTGGCCCACCCTTTGCAGCTATAACAGCTTCAACTCTTCTGGGAAGGGTTTCCACAAGGTTTAGGAGTGTGTTTATGGGTATTTTTGACCATTCTTCTAGAAGCACATTAGTGAGGTCAGGCACTGATGTTGGACGAGAAGGCCTGGCTCACAGTCTCCGCTCTAAAAGAAAGTTCATAATCAGGCGTAACATTATAATCGATTAGGATGCGTCTCTTTTAACCCCTGTCCACAGTGAAATCTCATTTCTGTGCACTGTGTGCCTCAGCATGTGCTGACCCCACTTTTTATTTGATAACAGCTAACGCCAGCGCAAACCCTCTTATAGCGTTAAAAAACTATTGTCAGGACTTACTAAAGACACGCAGTGAAAAATGAAAGCCAAAGAAAGGTCAAAATTTCAAAAAAACAAGTTGGACGTATGACAGAATATTTCTGTGCCAAATAAACTTCTTCAGAATTCAAATAAGTTTCGGAAGGTTTTTTTCTATTATGGCCCTGTATGACATCATAAAGGGCAGAATTCCTTGTATGGGCACTTCTCTCGGATGGGGGTGTTGATGGACTCCATCTACTCCATCTGTGTTTTGATCATCGTTTGAATTCAGTTTGGATTTAGTAAAAATTAGATTTCCTCAGCTTTTTGCTCAAAATGTTGCTTTTTTATTTAAAAAGCGTTGATAAAAAAACACTGGTGGGGAAAAAGTTAACAGAATGTTTGTTCAAAGTTATCTGGCCTTTAATAATGTTCTTAAAACATCAGAACAAAAAACATCAGTGATATATCTTAATTGTTTTAGTTGGACGTTGGTCTGACATTCTTTAAATGTTGCTACATGTTTTCAGAATATTCAGAGAACATTTCAAAGTAAAGTTCCAATGATAAAATGGAATGTTTCCTTAACGTTCGCATAACAAAGAAATACTGTTTTTAAAACATTTAACCCTTTCCCCGGAATATTTTTTTTTAAAGTTGCCAGCCACTGACAGCATTTTTAATTATTTTCACACTCACACTTTTTCATGGCCCCTAGAATTTTTGTATGAATATCTGAATATGCAATATATCAAAAGAAAGAACAGACCCTCTGCTTTTAAACAAAACAACCCATTTTATTCTAGCTTCATGCGTTGTTTTTTATCAACACTTGAATGTAAGTAAATTGTATAAAAACATTTTAAGAGAAATGCGTTTCTGTCAAAGACTAAATCCAGATGGGATTCACAACGATGATCAAACACAGATGGAGTAGATGGAGTCCATCAACACCCCTAAAGCTTCACAGTCCTGTAGCTCATCCCGGGGCGACATTTCATTCAGTAACATTAGGCAGTTTTGATTCATATGCTGTTTAATGTTGATGATCGAGTTATTTTACATATGCATCTTAGATATGATATCGCATGTTTCAGCTTCTTCTTCGCCTGTGCTTTGAGCAGGAGATTCAGTACTCTATCAGAAGATGTGTCATAGCGTCCCCTACCGTTTAACAGTGAAAACAAGGAAAGCCGGAAAATTCTGTCAATGGCGGGAAAGAGTTAAAGGTGCACTGTGTAAATTTTAGCAGCATCTAGCCATGAGGTTCCAAATTGCAACCGCCCTACTGCTCACCCCTCCCTTTCGAAGCACATAGAGAAGCTACGGTGGCCGACACAGGACATAAATGTTGTCGTCTGAGACAGCAGCGAGCAGCTAGCGTTCTGTATAGCAAACTGTAGAGCAGTTTGTCCGTTTAGGGCTACTATAGAAGCATGACGGCGCAAAATGTTGACTTCACTGTAAAGGGATTTCTGATATTCCAATTATGTCAGTAGATCGTCATAAATACTACACACTGCACCTTTAACTGGACTTTTTGAACATTCAGAAATAATGTATTCATAACTTAATGGGAACATTAGCAAAACGGTCTAAGAACATTTTTTTGTTACATGGGGAGGACGTCTGTATTTTATCTTATCTGAAATGGAATTCACTCCTCTTCTAAAAGTATCTGAACGCAGGCCTTTGCTAGAGCGCCCGTGACAAGACCCAGCAAGCAAACCTGCATCGCTTACTCATCTAAGATCATCAAACCGAGTTGATGACAGTACTTTGTAACGTTCCTCTTTTTCATGCATTAATATGATCACTAAAGACCGTTGAAGGACGGCTTTGATTACACGCCAACCGCTGGCCAACCGTGCTGAAATACAGCCAGTCTGCATTTTCACAATCCAACCGTGGCTCTTTGACACTGTGCTGACTGGAAACAGGATGGCGATGGATACATTGTCATGGACCGCACGCCTTTGGCGAAAATGCTGACAATGTGGTCATGTATTCGAAAAAAATCCATGGTAATCCATTTTGTGGACAGGATATATTGGTATAGAGCTGTCAATAAGGCACTGCTGCACCGCTGTGAGGTTTGTAAATGCTTCTGGAAAGTGTCTATGGAGAGTTTTACCCTCCAGAGTAGAGTTTTTATGCTCTTAGTGAAGGTTGTAATGTAAACTCAAGGCCTCATTCACAGTCCTGTGACAATGGGCCTGATAAAAGGAAAAGAGCCTTTAAAAGACCCGAGCTAACTGTGCACTACAAACGTCCTAACTACTAGGCCATAAATGTCGGAATCTCTGAGTCTCATTTTCCCTGTCTTGCTCTTCAGGGATATGCCTGGATGGGCTTTACTGACGTGATTCACTGTTTCTCCCCGAAAGTAGGGCTTTGAATGAAGGTCACTGGGCAAGCTGCCTCCGATGAGGTCTTTCTGAGAGGGAGGGCGCACGCGGCAACTAAGTGGAGCAAGAAGCCAGTAAATAAGAGCAACTATTAGACTCTTTATTGCCCTAATTAATGCTTTATGGAGCTCTCGCTTTCTTTGAATGTTCCTGTAAGGCGCAGGAGGAATGAGAGATGTAGTCAGCCAGAGGCATGCTGGGCTTTTAATGCATGTTGGGCAGGAGTGAATTCCGTAGGGAAGCCCTGTCTGTATCCATGCAAACTCACAGTGCTGCCAGAGGACCCTGTTTTACAAGAATAGCTCAAACACCAGACAGTGTCCCGTCAAATACTGCCCGCTGGACATGGACATTACGAAGGCCTGTTCACAAGAAAGTTTTAAATATTAGCCTATCCCGTTTATTCCACATTATCTGGAGAGAAAAATGGCTGATAGAAAGTTAAAATATGTGTATAAAATACTTAGTCAATACATTTAAATGAACACTTACACTGTTAATAAGTTTGAAGTCTGCTTACCAAGGCTGCGTTTATTTGCCAAATAATAGTGTGAAATATTACTACAATTCAAAAATATTTTTTTCTATTTTATGTATTATATAATATTATATGTATTATGTAATTTATTCATGTGATCAAAGCTGAATTTTCAGCATCATTACTCTTCGGCCTTCAGTGTCACACAATCCTTCAGAACTGCTTAAGAAACGTATTGATTATTATTATCAATATTGAAGTCGTGCTGCTTCATTTTTTTGTGGAAACTGTGATGTATTTTTTTCAGGATTCTTTGATGAATAGAAAGTTGAAAAGAACAGCATTTATGTTAAATAGAAATCTTTTGTGGCATTATGAATGTCTTTACTGTCACTTTTGATCAATTTAATGTGTAAAAAAATATTAATTTCTTACAAAAATCTCACTGACCACAAAACTTTGAACTAGTGTATTTTACACATTTACTCAAAATTGAGCACTTCTAAATCGACTAATAATCTAAAAATGACCAAATATCAGCCCAGTGGTTATTGTGATAGGACTTCAACATATGCAATGTTTTTTTTGTTTGTTTTTTTCAGTGCAAAACTATTCGTACCAAATCTGATATCGAATGTTCGCCATTCTCACAAAATTATACTCTAAAATTATACTCTATACTAATGGTTTTCTTCAAGACAAAAAAATGTACCTATAATCTGCAAATGAGTGATGGAATAAAATAGCATTTTTCAAAATTGGTACAAACCATGATTTTTCTAGTTAGTTGTAGTTAAATGCCATAATGATATGCTTATAGCATCACAAAACTGTTGTAAATGAAATGTACAGCGTGTAAAGAGTTAAATGTCTCTGGAGAAGATGGCCCTCACTTGCTTAACACTCTCATCAGTCAACAAGTGTCTGCTTTAGACTGCCAATGGAGCATGGAGAAGAGCAGGAGAGATAGCAAAGAAAGACAAAGCGAATAGGGACAAAATGGTAAAAACGGGTGGAGTGAGCAGGAAGGAGACGGAGGTGCTTCTCAGTGCTGAAATGGCTGTTTTTGCCCCTCTGCTCACCAGTTATATAAACTCTAATCTTCTAAATCTCCTCTCATTTGTCCTTACATGCACACACAAACTCTCCCTCTCTCTCTCTCTACGCTCACTGAACAACTGGTTAATTCCGGGGAGATTTGAGGAAATCCATTCACTGCCAGGATTCTGCTGCCTTCTAGTCATTTCAGAATGATCGTATTTACGAGATCAGCACATGAACACCACCACAATTACCAGTGGGAAACCTTTTCTTTTGTGCATATTAGTATTTTTGTCTTGTTTTTCAGGACAAATATCTAAACATTCTTAAATCAAGATCCATTTACTTGAGAAGCAAAATGACATAAGATGTTAAGGGCCAGATTTAATAACAGCTTGCGCCAGGGCAAACTCTCTTTTGACATTAAAAATACTATTGTCAAGACAGACACGCAAAATTAGAACCAAAAAAAGGTCAAAATTTCCAAAAACTAGTTGGATGTATGACAGAATATTCCTGTGCCAAATAAACTCCTTCAGGATTCGAATACGTTTTCGAAAAGTTTTTTTTAGAGTATGGCTCTGTATGACATCATAAAGGGAGGAATTCCTTGTATGGGCATTTTTTTTAGACCACGAAATCAACAATGTCACTAAAGAAGTATGTTTCTGGTTGTGAGGAAAAGATAACCTTGTTCAACTTCCCGTTAGCGTTAAACAGTGGGTGCAGTTTGGTTTTCTGGAGTTCTGCAAGTGGGTTTGTTTGTTCCCGGTCATGAGTGGAAACCGCACACCTTCACAACATGAACGCATAGTACATCAAAAGATATCCAAGGATAATGCCATGATGTATTTTGTGTGTGTGTGTGTGTGTGTGTGTGGCTCTTTAGCTCCGCCCACTGCACGCCTCCACAAGTTCGGCTGTTTTAATGTTGACTGTTCTTAACTAATATGTGTTTCTGGGAGTGAATAACAATGTAAAGCATGCCATTTCCTGTTACCCACAGGTGGTGCTATGACTGTATCTGAATATTGGCGGGTAGATGTCTTCAGGCCAGGACTATAATAAAACATGTGACGTTTGAGGCAGATCAGACATTGCATGCTTGAGTTACAACAGCTTCCTGTTTCATGGGAAAACATCAGACTCTGTCAGGACGCCACAGACACGCCCTTCAGCGAAAACTCAAGATCTTCACAAGTTAACATCACCAAACCCTTAAGATTAGACTGACCAAATATGATGTTGATCTGATCAAATCTATAGGAGGAGTTTGTTAAAGGACAATGTCTTGAAATGGCAAAAACGGCAAACATTTTGCAGAGAAAATTCAAAATATCTGACTTCCTCTTGGGTTTTCAGATTTTTTGTAGGTATTGGGCTGTTACATGTGTGTTCCGAATTTCATACTTGTACGTGAAATGTAGCACAAACAGCGCTTAATTGAAATTTTGTAGGTGGCACTATCGAGCCATTTTGCAGCACCTAATTCTGAGACCCAAATCAGTTGTACGTTTTCACCACTTCCGATGCATGTGCAAAGTTTCATGAGTTTTCGAGCATGTTTAGGCCCTCAAAAATGCACTTGATTTCGGAGAAGAAGAATAATAGACGCGAGCAATTCCAATAGGGTCCTCACACCATCGGTGCTCAGGCCCTAATAACTGAAAGTAATTTTAATGAAACTATTTCAATTAAATTAACGGTTCTGAATTAACTGCAATTCTAAGATATTTACTGTCTCAACTCTGCCTGCCTTGGATTAGTGAATGAGCTCACTGCAGTGCATTCTGGGAATGCATAACTCTGTGAAGGACATTTGCTGCCAAGTTATGTACTGTATCTTACAAGGCAGCATAATTTTCCTGCCTCCCACAGTATTAGAAGTGCCCATGACGCCTTAAAAGGCTGTCTAGATCGTTTTTGGAACAGAGCCGGAGCAAGAACTGCCGGTTACACTTTATTTAAAGGTGTCCGTATTACAGTGTAATTACTCATTTAAGTACCAAGTAATAATAATTAACTACATGTACTTACTAGGGTTATAGTTGCATGTAATTACAGTTTATAGTAATTACTGTAGTAACTAAATGTAACAAGGACACTAAAATAAAGTGTTACCGAACTGCCTTCGTGAATGAGCATCTGAGCTGTGGTCAATTGAAAGTGTTGCAATGTCAAAGGTCAAGGTGTTTTGGTATCTATCCGGGTCAGTCACCTGTTTTGTGTGTCTGCGTGTTGTTCTTGAGGTAAAGTCCGTTCCTGTAAATATCCAGCACTTTTTCCAGGTGAACCAGAGTCTCGTCGGTGCCCCATATCAGCTCTCCTGAAACACATTCATACAGCATAAACAACTCAACTATTAACGGTTTACTTTCTGTCATTAAGAAAACATTCCTTCAGAGGGATGCTGAAGTGGGCGTTTCGTGACACTGGGAGAGAAAGATAGGATCGAGGCTGGGCCACCCACGCTACCCGCGGCTTCACGGACTGTTGTGTCCCAGAAAAACAGATTTCAAACACTATCTGACCTGCCATTATACTGATGAACATGACGATAGAGCGCATAAGGAAAGGAATTAAGGCCAGAGACAAAGGCCATGCTGGGAGGGACAGAAAGAGAAATGATGGGATGGGAAGAGGAATGTTTGTGAAGGATGTTTGAACAAACTTATTCTCTCCCATAAAAAGGAGTCAACAGCAGGGCTTGACACTTACTTTCTTTACAACGAGAAATGATCAAATAATGTGTTTTTTTCTTAATGAAGGGATACAAGGAGACATGTATAAGCAAAATGATTTAATTTAGAAAATAAAAAGACTAGATTTACTCTAGATTTTGAAATATTTCTGATTCAAACTGCATTTAAAAAATTATGTAAATAATATACATAGCCATAATTGAAACTTTAAATTGTATAAACTGTATATATATATATATATATATATATATATATATATATATATATATATACACATACACACACATACTATATATTTAATAATATGTGTTAAATAATTTTCTTGGTCTACAGAAGCTACAAGAGTTTACATGCAAATTAAATGCCAGCTATGGTTTATTGTATCCAAAATATCATTATAATCAGGGGGAAGAAACACTGGGAATAGGTTGTACCGCACAGTATTTTCACCCCTTGTCCCGCACGTCGCATATTGAGAAAATGTCCTGCATTTTCATCAGTCTGTTGGTTTTTAACGATCATAATAAGAAAACATGTATGCGTTCTTTTGCCTTTTTAAGAAAGCATTTTATTTATTCTTTTTGTGGCATTGTTTTTCATCTATATACTGCTTCAAAAATAGTTATCTGCATGATGCCTTTGGGCTCAGTGATGTTGAATTTAAATGACATGTAAAATAAAGATTATACAACAGTTTCAGGTTATGTTTTAGTGTTGGTAACCTGTCCCATATTATCCCACACATACTTATTAATCGTCCCACATTTGGTTTGTTTGAAGGTCACCCTAACTGGGACCCTTTTTTTGAATGCTTTATTTCCGGCTGCTCATTCAAAGAGATGAGGGAGATAAAATATGCACTTTTACAACCGTCTACAACATATTACACTATAAACACCGTAAACCGTGTCATAATTCATCAACAGTAAATCAGAAGAAATCTTCTGGCATAAATGCACGGTATTCACTGATTCATCTGAAACCGAGAGCCTGTAGAACGCACAACAGCGCTGCGTTTCTACTTTGAAACTTGCAGCACTCATATTTATTTGATGATTTCATTGATTTAATGAGACTAGGTCATTTGTAAGTGGTTTATGGTACATTAACATTTCAACAATGTACTAAAAACGGAAACGTTTTTCCTTTGCATTTTTCGAGTACAGACGACAACGCTGCCAAAATGATCCCTGTTTACACGGATCCACGAAAACGATTAAAAACGCCCCTTAAGTTTAGTTTCATTGTGTTTTGTTTTTGTTTTGCCTGTTCCCATTTTCCTGTGATGCTGGTCATTGTTCGTTTCCATATTACTCATAAGTTCCTCAGCTGTTCATAGTTCTGTTGATTATAAAGGCTCCACTGGGTAAAAGGCTCCTTTGATTTTATCTTCCTCTAAACCACTATATATGGCACAAAAACTTGCAGCAGCACTTGCCAAAACATCTGCTTTTTAAAATAAATGTGGAGGTTTGTCTGATCTTTGACACAATCGCGGGCAGCTAAAAGTTGATTCTGTGCTAATTTGATATAATATTTGATGTTTTTAAAATGTTGTAGATTTAAGTAGTAAATAAGAATCGCTAAAATTATTGAATACATTTTGAGACAAAGGTCTTAATGACCATTTGTAAGTGGTTTATGGAACATCTACACAACAACAATGTACTAAAAACGGAAACGTTTTTCCTTTGCATTTTTCGAGTACAGACAACAACGGTGTCAAAACGATCCCCGTCCACACAGATCTGTGAAAACGTTGAAAAATTAGGCATTATTCATGCCAGGCCAGTAGTTTGCGATGTCACTTTGTAATGAAACACTACGTGCCTAAAGACTGAACACTAAAATACGTTTGTTGCATTTTTGTAGTTTATGAGACAACAGCATTATCATATTCAAAAACTTGCACTTTGAAACATGAAAAGTTTGATTTTCAGGCCCCGAAAACACAATTGACGTGTAAATTAATGGTCAAAACGCACAAAAAGTAGTGTAAGCGTTCTCTTAGAGTCTGGTAAGGGTGAGGCGTTTTAGCACTGAGATATCCTTATTGGGAAACCAGCTTCAGGTGGTACTATAGGTGGGTTTGCATCGTTTCTAGCTTGTCCAAGCTAGTCATTTATGGTCATTAGTTAGATTGGGGTGTCCAAACTCTGTCCTGGAGGGTCATTGTCCTGCAGAGTTTATCTCCAACTTGCCTCAACACACCTGCGTGGAAGTTTCTGGTATGCCAAGACCTTGATTCGCTGGTTCAAGTGTGTTTAATTGGGGTTTGAGCTAAACTCTGCAGGACAGTGGCCCTCCAGGAGCAGGTTTGGACACCCCTGGTCTAGATGGTTGATCAGCTAAACTACCACCTGCTGGATCTAGTTTTGGGCTACCAAAACCAGCTTGACCACCCTAAACTAATATGACCTGCTTTCTTCAGCAGGGATAATAGCAGAACTAGTGAAACTAAACTGACCTGTAGAGTTGACTATTTTGTCCAGAAGGGGTCTCAGTGCTGAGGGGGCACTGTGAGGTAACAAGTAGGTGAAGAAAAATCTAGAAAATATGGAAAAAATATATCAACACTTTGCCATAAACACCCTAAAATACACAAATAAAGCAGAAATCGTCTCGGATCTCGGGACATGAACACACACCTGTAAGCATTGTAGAGGTTTCTCTTTTCGTTGATACCCTGACAGTGGCCCTTGTGGCAGGGGAGGGTGAAGTTACGGGCAGGGAACTCCATGAGACAGTCTGAAGGAGAAGACAGGGAGCAAGGCGTCTCCTCAACACTGGCGTCGTCCAGGTCGGTCACTTTCAACACTCCCTCCACCAGCACGAACTGCCGTGGCCTGAAGTCCAGCAGGGTGATGGAGCCGAGCGGGGAGTGGGCCAAATAATGCAGCAGCCTCATCAGACTCAAACAGATCTGCAGACAGAATATATGATTATTATTATGGAATATATTACGGAAAAATAAAATACATGCGGGAAAAAAACAAGATATTATGGCCACAATTAAACTAAAATAAAATGAGGGAACGAATTAATACAATGTGACTACTATTTAACTAGAACTAGGGAACAAATAAATAAAAGTTGTGGCCATGGTATCTAATAATGTGAGGCACCGGCAGAGGTGTGGACAAAAACCAAGGGAGGACATTTCACCCGCCTCTGCCTCTAACTGGTTCCTTGTTTGAGACCATCAGGTCTATCCGAAAACTTGGAAAATGGACTGTCTCCAGGCACTGCAAGCCCCTTGTTGAAAGAGCCACTTGAGTGTGCGAGGCCTGTTGTGTAAGTGCATGTTTGCGCGCACACGAGTGTGTTACTTGAGGATTAGTCCACTTATTGTGTGTGAGGGTACAAGGGGTGAGGCTGAAGCTCTGGCAGCTGGTACACCTCACATTCAAGCAACACCCTCATCTACCACGTTCTTAGGGGCAGAATTCAGAGGATTAGACGGCCGTAGGGAAAGAAGAGGAGGACGGAGACGAAAAGAGGAGTGAGAGGGGTGAACGGAACCCAAAGAAGGAGAGGAGAACATAAAAGAGAAGCAAACAGAGAGGAGATGAGGGGGTGGAGGAGACACTGCCCATGCCTTTCACAACAGACAAAAGCTGCTTTTAATACACTCCGGATTAGCAACTACTGGGAAAGGTCAGCCCCCCTCGCACCGTGTGACTGCATGTATGTTTGTGTCTTGCTTAACGTGGTAGACAACCGGTAGCTTTGCTGAAACCATTGAGAAAGCCATTGTGAGGGAGGCGAGGCCATCCAAAACACCCCAACAGATTCGGTTTCCTCAAGCATTTTTAACATCTGTATACAAACAGCTGCAGGATATTGGAAAAAAAAACTATTGTAGCAATATTACATTTTTCTGCAATATATAATAAATAAAAATAAAATAATTTAAAAAAGCAAAAATATTACTTTTACTCTGAGGACCTTTTTAAGTGCTGAAAGATTTGGGGAGTGAACTTATATGACTATAAAATTATACTTTTTTATTGTGATTATTAATAAATAAATAAAATATTATACAAATAATAAATGCATTGTAATAATACTAATAAAAATACCATTGTACAGTAAAATAACAAATACTGTAAAATTACAACTACTAATAAATATACTATTTAAATAATTTTCAAATGGTAAACAATTGAACTTTTATTTTGACGAGTTGCTGAAAAATCTTTCCATTGTGATTATTATTAAATAAAAATATTAAATTTAAATAAAGTATTTAATTTAAATAAAAATGTAAATAAAATATTTAACTTTATTTTACTGCATTTGCAGTATTAATATGTACATCTTAATATAATACTATAGTACTGTAAAAAAAGAGTAAAAAGAGTAATACAAATATTTTACTGTAAAATTGCAATATTAATATTTAAATCTTAATTTCTTTATATTCAAACGGTAAACCACCCAGCTTTTATTTTGAAGGGTTGACAGCAAATAAATTGATGCGCTGCTGGTTTCAGAATGAAGCGGCACATGTGTTCATTTACACACATATGCAGTCTGAGCCGCTTCACTCTGAGACCGGTAGCGCATATACTGTATTTATTTCATTAAATCACAGCCTGCACGATTTGATAATGGCACGAAGCCATACCACAATATCAATTTTATTTTGATATATCAAGCAGCCCTAGTGTAAAGGTTTGCCTGCTTGCCTGTGTGTGCACGGGTGTGTCTTCGCTCCCGGCATTATGTAGAGAGCATAAAAGCCGTCAGCGCGCAGAGGAAATGGCTTTGGACCTAAATGAGCTGTTTGGAAGTCAACGGATTCGACAGTCTCCCCAGAGTCTATTAGTGCCTCATACGCAATTCAAATGTCGCTGAAGCATTGCTGGGGTGTTTCTGCTTTGTTCCACATGAGGAGGCCAGCCGCGCAAAGGGAGAGCGACTGTAGAGAACAGTCTTAAAGAGACAGGACGCATTAGCATTAAGAAACACGTGGATGGAACTTGACTACTTGGCTTTGTTCAGGCAGGCAGCTAATCAGTTTTTTGGGCATATCTGACTCAAATCCGTTTACTCAAATCTGTTGTTTGGAGTCTGAACTCCAAAAAAATGCAGGAAATCCCAAAATTTGTGATCCGATTAAAATAATTATTGATATTTGGAAATGCTTCAGTCTGAACTGTCACACTGGAAAGAGCTTTTCATTTGGGATGCAGCACTTATGTAAACTCATACACAATGTGCCGCAATATTTATAGTGCATCACAGCTGTGCTCAGGACTGTCCAAATTCACACTTTTTTCCTCACTCATAGCTATTTAGCAAACTGTCACATTCAGTAAATAGTCAACAGTGAACTACAACTACAAGCGATTTCAGATACAGCATAGGACTGACTCTGGCACTGGCACAAACGGACAAATGGTTGGGGATTTTTTTCTTGAAAAATGAATATGTTTATTCAGCAAGCATGCATTAAACTGATCAAAAGCATCCAGACTAACATTTGAGAGCTGTTCTACAGCTGCAGCTGACAGCACCTGATTTGGTGTATCAAAGTTAATGTAATAATGAAATTACTATTGTATTGTATTGGATACATGTTTTTTTATTGGAAATTTAACAGTGTATTTAGCACTAAGCTTGAATTGATATTAGGTGTGTAACGGTTCAAATGACTCACGGTTTGGTTTGTATCACGGTTTCAAGGTCACGGTTTCTGTACGGTTCGGTATGTGCTATGTTCATGGTAATTAGGACATTTGTCAAATAAAAATAAGCAAAATAAGAACAAATAAATCAAACTACAACAAGCAACAGCACAAATAGAGCAAAGATACATTTAAAATAAACAGCGCTTACAGGTTTTCCAGGTACAAAAATTGAATAAAGTAATCAAATATAAAATAAAATTGCATATTATAATCTTGACTGTATAAAAGAACCGCGGTGCAAGTGCATTCCGAACCGTGGGTGGAGAACCGTACTGTACGGATCAATTTTTTTATTGAAACCCCTTATTGATATGCAGATAAAACAGCAATGTGCAAAAAAAAAAATGTTATAGGGAAAATGTAAATATTCTATTCTTATTAAATGTACATTGTTCTTTTATATTATCACACTGAACTGACCGACAGCTTCAGTGATTAAAAGGAGCGCTCTTTACATGTTTTCTGTGTAATTCAGTCACAGTTCGAAGAATTTCATGAGACTTTGTGACTTCCTACTTTTCCATATATTAGGAAAGGGGAGTGGAAATGGCTGATAAGTCAATACGTGCTCCTCTGCTGCCACCTATTGGTTATAGTGGTCATTTCATGTTTTTTTTTTTTTAATAAAAGTGCTTGTTTGCCACAGTCAGGCCCTGATCAATGTGCTGCCCTAGGCAAGATTATACCAGGTGCCCATTGTGTCAAGGTTTAGCAGGTGTTATCAGTCTTAGTTGTGGAAACACAGGTACTGTTTTATTTTTGTAATGCATTGATTGTTTTTTTATATATTATTTTTATTGTTGTTGTTTTATATGTTGGTTGTGTTTTGTACCCTGAGTCCAGTCCATTCTACCCTGTCATTGTGTTTATGATATATATATATATATATATATATATATATATATATATATATATATATATATATATATATATATATATATATATATATATATATATATATATATATAAATAGTTTTTTGATGATGATGATGATGATGATAGTTAAACTATACAAAAATATCATCTACACCACATTGCAGCCTAAACACACATAGCAAGAGTAATTGCATGAAACATTCGCACAAACTTCATTGAGAACTAGCAAAAGTGTTTGTTTTCCAGTAGATGGCAGCAATCTTCCATTAAACTATGCACATTCATGTTTTCACCATTAATTAATTTTTATTAATTATCATTACTAAATTTGACATATACATTTCAAAAATGTTATATTTCCCTTTAACTGACATGATGTTTTACAAAATAAAGTTTAAGGTAAAAATAACTGGAATTATTTAGCAAACATTAGTATTTTACAGTAGTATTAGTATTTTAGTATTCTACTTTGGATGCCGCGACAAAACAAATTCCCAACGTTAAACTGATCGCATTTAACATGGCTCAATGTTTCTCACGTCAGCTCTGTTTAATCTGATATCTGGGGTTTATAACAAAGAATTCTGCGCCAAACGTTTCCACTAGATCTCACAGTAGCGATGCGATTAATTCTGTGGTGAATTTTTTCACTGGCACGGCACCCACTGACATACATAGAAAAAATACTATGGAAGTCAATGGGTGCCGCCAAATGTCTGGTTCCCAACATTCATCAGAAGAAAGACTCTCATACTCAATTTGGAACAACATGAGGGTAAGTAAATGATTTTCATTTTTAGGTGCACTATCCCTTTAAATACATGATACCAGAAATCATCACTTGCAAAATGACAGCCTTAAATATTTGATAAATCAGAATTGTGTGCGTTATGAAACTCCACATATTGAGTCCAAAACCTGCACACATTTTGTCAAAGGACTGACTGAAATGAATTAGACCTGACAGAAACATTCACACACACACACACACACACACACACGCAACACGCAAGTAGGTTACTTTCAAAACCTCAAAGCTGTGTAAAATGTATAAAGGAATACATAAAATGTTTATAAATAGTAAGAAATGAAAGGAGAAAGCCAAGAAAAGCCTTAAAGAGGCCGTAAAAACCATGAGAAAATCAACAGCAGGAACTCTTAATCCACTGAACATAAAGACACAACTTGTCTCATTCTCATTAAAAGGCTTTCATTGTTCTAGACTGGAAATTCATTCAATATGACTGAATATCACTCTGAAACACGAGCCTAATAAATATATTTAGCAGAATACTACGGTAGGTATGAGTTATGGAAAAGGAAAGGCTGCCACAGACTGAAATTGGTAATGCTGAAAGTGCATTGAAACTGAAGTGGGGTTATGAATCGCTCTGCTGAACTGTGTACGGCCGCGCTGACATGCGGACGAGTGTGCCGTGTTCCCTATGAAAGCAAGACATGTTTAGTGAGAGGCTTCGTTTGTGTGTAGTGTGTTGGTCTGTGTTTGTGAATTCGTGTTTGTGAGTGTACGTGTGAGGAAGGCCAGGAAATACCCTCTGAGTCTAACTTTAGCTATTGTGTGTGTGTGTGTGTGTGTGTGTGTGTGTGTGTGTGTGTGTGTGTGTGTGTGTGTGTGTGTGTGTGTGTGTGTGTGTGTGTGTGTGTGGACTGGTAATCCCTACGGTATGGGGACAAAATGTCCCCACAAAGATGGCAATATCCAAATTTTTGTCCTTGTGGGGACATTTTTTTGGTCCCCATGAGGAAAACATCTTATAAATGACACTAAGTGATGTTTTTTGAAAAAGTAAAAATGCAGCATGTCTCCTGTGATGGGTAGGTTTAGGGGCAGGGGCAGTGTAGGGGGATAGAAAATACGGTTTGTACAGTATAAAATGCATTACGCCTATGGAATGTCCCCATAAAACATGAAAACCCAACATGTGTGTGTGTGTGTGTGTGTGTGTGTGTGTGTAGCTGCAGTGCTGGTAGATTACTTACAAGTTACTGAGAACAAATTACATGACAAATGACAAAAATTGTAAATGGTAACAATCTATTATATTACACATTTCAGGTAATGTATTCAGACTACTTTTGGATAACTTTTGACCTATCACATTAATTTTAATAGGATGATTTTTTACCATATAAAATATTTTCTATATAAAAAACTATATATAAAAAATTCGAGCACCGATTACAAGTATTTAAAAGTGTAGTATAATCTAATAACAAATACTTAATTTTTGGAATCTGATTACATAATTATTTTATTATTTTTACATACAATCCATTTCTACCCAGCACTGTTTAGCTGCAATTATCATAATCTGAACGTTAATTAATATATATATATATATATATATATATATATATATATATATATATATATATATATATATATATATCCATTTAATTGTTCATTTCAACACATCTCCCATTTAAAGGCCATATTCACAGATTAGTGCATATTTTATTTAACATAAATCCATGTCAACAGCAGCCTGTTATCAGAGGAAGAGCGCATGCATTGGGATTTCATTCAGTTTCATCCTCTCTGAACAGGATGCGCTTTGGCCACAGGAAGTCATAGCAAATCATTATGGGAGGTTGCCAAGGCGATAGCGATCAGACGGGTCTATCAGGCAAAAGCTGCGCTACCTAACAGGAAGTTCAGAGAGAGCAGAGTGCAGGACGTCCCACACAGGTTTAACTCTGTGTGTTCTGCTATGATCAGGGGCAGAGAGAGGAGCCGTGGGATTTGGACATGTCGCAGGCAGGATTCAAACCAGTGTTACCCACATGAGCTCCCCGACTGGATATGAGGAGAATGCATGAACCGCTGGCCTGTGATTTTGCACAGAAAACACAGTTAGAGGTTGGGTGACTGGGTGGAAGTCATTAAGAATGTTTATAGTGCATTATGAAATGGCAGTAATTTTATGAAATTAATGTAATTTTGTCCCTGTTTGTGTATCCAAGGTAAATGAGCCTCTCCCAATCTATTCATCTTTCTCAAATAATAATATAATATATACAGTGGTGTATGAGACCAGTAAAACTAGTAAAAATGCTTTTTTTAAATATTTATAAAATTATTTATATTTTTTCTTTACAAATTATATTATCAGCATAATAATATTAAAACAACAACAACACGAATATAGGGACATTCAAAAACTTTATTTATTTCTAGGACAAACCAACTAACTAATTATAGCTAAAAAAACATTATAAAATAATTATTTAAAAATAATATAAATAAAATGTAATAATATTATATTACTAAATGTATACAATAGTTATAGTATTTTACAGTGATCTTTTATAGAAATAACCTTTAATTGTTTTATAATGCAGAATAAAAAAGGGTGAATGAAAAACATAAGCACAAATATTTTCATTTTATTTTTCAAAATCCTTTCAATCAATCATTCAATAATATATATATATATATATATATATATATATATATATATATATATATATATATATATATATATATATATATTGTCAAATAATCTTTAAATCACAATAACATTTAATTATTGTATTATGCTGAATAACATTTAATTATTAAAATGTATATATACACAATGGGGCTCAAAATTCTAAAACCTAAAACTTTATTTATTTATTTGCTAATTTATTTATATACTTATTTACTTACATATTTATTTAATAAAATAATTAAAGGTTATTGTCAATCAAACATAATTTATAACATTGTAAAATATTGTATAGAGTGGGGCCCAAAAGTCTGAAACCACATTGAAAAAGATGTATGTATATATATATATATTTACAATGTCAAATAATATTTAAATCACAATAACATTTAATTATTTTATTATGCTGAATGTAAAAAACTTTTAAATGCTCTATGTATGTTAAATAAATAAATAAATAAATAAATAAATAAATAAATAAATAAATAAATAAATAAATAAATAAAAAGATGATTTTCAATTATGTTTCAGACATTCAGTGTCATAAAAAATCTTTGATCAAAATTAACTCTTTTAAGCTGAATGAAAAAGGATGAATAGAAAAATAAACATGAATGTTTTTAGTTTAGATTTTTTCATTTTTTTTATTTAGGTTTCGATCAATCAATTTACTGTATATAATATTTTACAGTGTATTTTACAAATAATGTTTCATTGACTGTAACCTTTAATTATTTTACTATCTGAATGTAAAAAGGTTAATATATTTTTTCAAATGCTCAATGTATTTCTAGATATACTGTTTTTCTTTAAATCACTATTATATTTTATTATTTTATTATTCTGAATTTAAAAAAGGTTGATTACAAAGGTTGTATTTTCCTGTAAAATTGCTCACTAATATTTAAATCTTAATTTCTTCATATTCAAACGGTAAACCATCCAGCTTTTATTTTGAAGGGTTGACAGCAAATAAATTGATGCGCTGCTGGTTTCAGAATGAAGCGGCACATGTGTTCATTTACACACATATGCAGTCTGAGCCGCTTCACTCTGAGACCGGTAGCGCATATACTGTATTTATTTCATTAAATCACAGCCTGCACGATTTGATAATGGCATCATATCAACGTTATAAAATCACAGACTCAATTTGTTGACAGTTATAAGCGCAGATAAGCCTGATGCAAGCCTCGGCGTCCCTCCCTCCAGCTCCAGACAGACAGTAGAGATGGAATGTGTGATATGAGACTCACCCTGAATCTCTCCTCCCAGGGCGTCTGCAGCAGCTGGATCATCTCCAGAGGACTGCCCAGCTCCGTGATGGCCGTCACCGTGTCCCTTATATCGTTGCTGTCCTGGTAGCAGTAGCCGTAGAGCTGCGGGAGAGAGCGAGACACGGGAGCATCCGTCAGCACACTGCGCTCGGCAGATAACAGCACTGTGTTGAATTTCACTCTTATGACCCAGACACCAAATTCAGCTCTCGGCTGGAGCTCAAGCATTTGTGTGATAAATGGAAATGATTCTGAGTGAATTGACACTGTCTCAGCCGTTATGGGAGCAGACAGTCAGACATACTGCAGCACGTAATCAGGAAACGCTGCACTGGCGTGTGTTTGTTAGTTTTGTGGGGGAGGTCTATACGTTAGAGCCGCTGCTATCAGGCCGTTTCCCTCGGCCGGCTGGCTCTTAGCGCTGCAGAATTTGGCTCTTTGCTTACAGAAACATTTTCCCAAGCTAATTCAAGCCAAAGAAGCTAGTTAAAATTAAACAGCATGAAATTTCATCTAAAAAGAAAACAACCTATGGCTGTGTGACCGGCTGTACCACGAGAGACATCACCGGCATCAAAGAAAAGACGCCGGCCTGGAGAAAACGGCCCATTATATCACAGCACAGCCACGGGCGTTTCCACATTCAGTTGAGCTGGAATTATAACCTTCAAAGCCTGTGTACATGCAAACTTCTATTCCAGTATTACTCCATTTAGTCACATCATTCACACCTGCTAATAATGCAGTACACCTCAGACTGATACACTGGCAATGCTAAATGTGTCTGGTGACGACACACTGGATGTTATGTTGCCTGGCAAAGACACTGGGCCTTATTCCTAAAAACACAAACATGCATTTCTGTGTAAATACATCCATATCTGTAAAGTGCTGCATTCAGTTCAATATGACAATTTATGTAGAAAATGGATTGGTTTTAAAATTGTGTAATAAAATTTGTGCTTTTCTTAATCATAACTTTATTTTGTTAGAAAAATGCCAATATGCCAAAGGAGTAAAACAAAGAAAAAGATTTATTCTCTGAATCTTAAAATAAAACACTTAAAATCAGATGCTTTTATTTTATTTGACTCGTGAAAAACATCTTGGTAACACTTTATTTTACAGTGTCCTTGTTTCACGTTACATGTACTTATAGTAATTGCAGCAAATTATGCATAATTACATGCAAATAACCCTAACACTAACCCTATAGTAAGTGCATATAGTTAATTATTATTACTCAGTACTTAAATGTAATTACACTGTAACAATGACATCTTAAAAGAAAGTGTAACTCGCTTTACTTAAAGCCTTTCTGTATAATGCATTATAAAGTTATTCATAATGTATGTTATAACGCATTATATCTTTTCAAATATAATTGTAACCAAAGTTAAAATGCATTATAATATTTGCAGACTCCTTGTTGCATTGGAAATTGGTCTTCTATTATGTGTTTTAATGCATTATACTTTCTAAAGGTGTAACAATTAATATAAGTATTATAGTGTGTTATAACTGCGGTTATTAAGGCTGCATTACAAGGCATAATTATTGCATTAAAAATGCTTTAATAATGCATTACATATGGTGTTACCAAATGTTTATTTTCTGCTTGTGTTTTATTAATGTGGGCATAAATCTCAGTCAGACTGTGGATGCAAATGAGACATTTTGTGAATGAGAAAAGTTATAGATGTCCATTGGTGGAAAACACTGGACACTTTGCCGGAAAAAGTAACTACTGGAAGCTGATTTAATTTGTGCCGAATGCTTCAATTCTTGTTCAGTTTTGGCCCGTTGTGTAAAACGTATAAATCAGCAATGTGAAGTCGACAGGTCCCCAGATACCTGGCTGTCTCAAATGTCAAATTTAGGACAACAGCTCTGGATCTTTATAACTGTCCCTGTGGGAGGATCTTGAACAAGTTTAGCCTATGATATGAAGCAGGAGCGGGACCGATCTGATCTAAGATCTGCGTGCAGAGAGGCTTGTCGAGCGAGCCTTTCCAAGAAAGCAAAGGGCCTATCTGAGATTAAACACACTCTAATGAGTATTATCAGCATGATTCATCTCAAACGTGAGCGTTTGCCTGTGCTCAGACTCTACGGCTGCTTGCTGGGAATGAAACAGACCTGCACATGGAGGAACGCTGTTGTCTGTCTAGCCACACGGTGCCGTTTTGACTGACACGAGCTCAAAGGTCAACTTGCCTGTCCGCTTCATTTACTGCGAAGACTTTGTATCTGTCCAGAGCTGCTCTGTACCAGATGCTAATGTCACCAAGGGCAATATTTTTCTAATTTCAACTAGTTATGGTCTGAAAGCTTACATCCAGTTGTATGTACGTATCACAGAGTTTGCTCTTAAGAAGGGACTTAATTCCTGAGCTTTTACATTCATGTAAGCAATATAAAAGAGTTGGGCGAAGTTAGTATATATTTGTCTGTTTTGCAGTCAGATTGGACCATACAAGAAAATCCCTTGGAAGATTTTTCTCAATTTTCAGGAAAGAGTGAGTAAGCAGGATCATTATAGGAGGGGTGAAGGGAAGTGGCCAACAGAAATTAGCCAGATTTTTCATGGTCTGGTTCTCCGCTTTTATTCATGAACACGTACCGTGGTGTTCTTTGAAGTAATCATCAGTACCATCTACTATGACTGTACCATGGTCTTTATCAAGACAACTGTGCGTTCTTCTCGGTTCTTAAAGGGATAGCTCACCCAAAAATTATCCCAATATTTAGCCATCGATGGGTTTGTGTAAGAAAAATATCCATATTTAAAACTTTATAAAGTAATATATCTAGTTTCCGGTGGACCGCCTTCTGTATTCATCTTACGAAGAAAGTGTAACGCCTCACACAGTTCAAAACGCTACATCCGATGTCATATACCATGCCAGTTATTCCGTAAGTTGACTACGGAAGGCGGTCTGGCGGATGCTAGATATTTTACTTTATAAAGTGTTAAATATGGATATTTTTCTTACAAAAACCCAATCAATTCGCTTCAGAAGGCCTTAATTAACCCCCGGAGCCATGTGGAGTACTTTAATGGGCTTCAAATTTCCCATTCACTGCCATTATAAAGCTCGGAAGAGCCAGGACATCATATACAGTGAACTATCCCTTTAATAGACTTTTCACTCAATTCCTCTCCTTCTGATCTTTCTCTAGTTGCATTCACTCATTTCCCATCCTAAATGTTGAATTGTAATACAACTGAAATATTTGAAAGAACTTAATAAATTGATGTTGATTTTCCTAAAAATGTTATGTTTGAACTCACCATTATGGTGATTAGTGTTTCCTTTGGTTGGGCACTTGGAACTTTATCTACATTATTATATATATATAATAATATTATTATATATATATATATATATATATATATATATATATATATATATATTTTTTTTTTTTTTTTTTTTTTTGCCTTACGCTGCATGAAAACAGGAAAACACTTATAAAGTCACACTTTAGTTTAGGGTCCAATTCTCACTATTGACTATGACTTTTGCATCTGCTTATTAATAGTTAGTAAGGTAGTTGTTAAGTTTAGGTATTTGGTAGGATTAGGGATATAGAATATGGTCATGCAGAATAAGCCATTAATATGTGCTTTATAAGTACTAATAAACAGACAATATCCTAGTAATATGCATGATAATAAGCAACTAGTTCATAGTGAGAAACTGGAGCCTAAACTAAAGTGTCACAAAAGTTCTTATAGTCATAGCTGTGATAATAAGACTTGCTAGGGCCAGTTCACACAGAACCTAGTTTTATGTTTAGATAGAACAACAATTCAAAAGCAGAGCTGTGGACTGCCCCTTAAAGTGCTAAAAAGATGCAATAAAACAAAAGTATCAACAGATATTTTGTACCGTATTGTGATGTACTGTACCTCCGAGTGAAACTGATTATTGAATATGAAAAAAATGTAGGGCGGGACTTTTTGGGACAAATTTAAATGCGAGCTTGCAGCCAATTGAAAGAAAGGGCGGAGTTTAAGTGCACTAAAGTGCAAGAGGGGGTGGGGGTAAATAAAACATATCCACAATAAGATCAATAACATTTATTTAGAAAAAAGGTTGAATTTTCATTTCATGACTTTAACTAGTATCTTCATCAGGTCTTGTTCTTTAAAACTTCTCACTGGTGCCACGTGTGCCGGTATGCATATGCTCAAATATGCTGGGGAGGAGTCTTTTTGTTAGGTTAGGTGCCATTAACAAACGAACACACATTCGCTCGCAACCCTTCCACGATCGTTTAATGAGGACGCCCTGGCAGCAAATCAAAATGGCCACAGAGATGGCCATGTTTGCCCAGAGATGAAATAGCAGTGGGCAGTGGAAGCCAACGTCTACGGTCAGTGAGGACAGGACTGTCCACGGGAACAAGAGCCGCTCAGTAACAGGGGCTTGACACTGACCGTACGGCCCACGTGTTGAGTTATAGCTGGGATCAGATTCAAAAGCGTGCGCGTGTGTGTGTGTGTGTGTGTGTGTGTGTGTGTGTGTGGAGGGTTTCTGAGAGGGAAAGCTAAAGTGAATAAACGGTTCAGGGAATGAGTTTTACCACACTGTTTTAATCAAAGTTTCTGAAGTAACGCCGCTGGAAAAAGTTCTGAGTCATTTTCCCTTGCCTCTAAAATTGATCAGCGAACATTAAACAGATTTGAGACTTATTAAGGTCCTAACAGAAATATGTGAAATTGTTAAATCTTACTGCCAAAGTTTTCAAACGCCTGGTTGTGTGCCTGGTGTTTGACGTGATTCAGCAGTTGTTAAGGGCTGATGAGTTTGGGAACTTTCAAGGTTGAAATGACTAACACCTCTAATCTAAATTCCAATAAACTAACTCAATGACAGAAGTGCAATGACATTTATTCAGCTTGAACTGTTTATTTATTTTCTGATTCTGTGAATCTGCACTTTGAAAGTCACATGGATCTTTAGTAAAGCGATCACACGATGGGAAGAGACAAGTTGATTTCCTCATCAACCTGTTCCTGCCTAGTAAAATAAACAGAGAGCAGAGCCATGGAGAATGAGGAGGACAGAGCGTTCTGAGCTCTTTCAGGGGAATTCATCCCATCCTCGACTCATTTCCTCCCACAATCCTCCAGTTCTGAGCCCTTCCTCATTAACACAGCACTCCTAACCTGACCCACAGTCAGCAACTCCCCACACACACACCGGTGGGTTTATTTCCTTGAACACACAATGGGATAAACATGTCCATACAATCATTTTGCTCAAAAGAAAAAGTTCAAATCTTGTTTGTGACATGTATCTACTCTGTTCTGCCCAAAACTAGGGTTGCAAATGGGCCGAAACATTCTGGTAAATTTCCAGATAATCCTTGAAAGTTTCCTAAAATTCTGGAGAGATTCTGAAAACTTTCATAAAATATGTGCATTCCATGGAAAAATAAATGACAAGTGTGAGTAAATAATTTTGAGGGTTTCATTTTTGGGTGAACTATCCCTTTAAAGAGGACCTATTATGCCCTTTTCAAAGTCTTGATTTTGTTTTTGGAGTTTACTAGCATATGTATTCAGAAAACACATTTCCCCCCACATATTGACATTATTACTCTCTTCCCAGTCTGTCAGTAACGCTCTGTTTAGTTCCTGTCTCTGTTTGAAGCCCCTCCTTCTGAAGAGCACAATGTGCTCTGATTGGTCGGCTGGACCAGTGTGTTGTGATTGGTCGACTGCTTTGAGCGTGTTTTGGAAATGTCCCATCATAACCAAGAGTTTCAACACACTACTAACTAACTCAACCAGGCCCGCCCCTATTCATCTATTTATACTTATAAATACTGGCAGATACTATTTGCACCTCATTGTTGCTGTATTTTAAACTGTATGCAATAATAACATAGAGTGTAAATTATTATATTTTGGGACCCTCCCTACACCTACCCCTAACCGATAAACAATGTATTAGTAAATACACATTAGACACTTTATTTTCACTTTTCAAATATTTTCTTAATATAATAAATGCCTTTCGATCTGATATGTGATTGGAAGAACATTCAAGACTACAATGGAAGCGTTTCAGAAACAGTGACACTGATTGGAGGGACTTTGTGTTTTGGAAGTTTGCAGAGCTTGTTCATACTCAAACAGCAACATTACACACTAAAGAAAGATGAACATGAAAAAAAGGCATAATAGGATCCCTTCAAACGTAGATATGCAATGGCTGTGACCCTGCTGTCAACTGGAGCACAGTCGCCTTCTCCTTCCTGACAAACTGAGAGGTTAAAGTATTAACCCGTGTTTAATTGCGTCTAGCACTAAAACTCTCCGTCTCACTCCCATCTTAAAAATGACCCTGGGGGCCTCTGTGTTTAGGACACCCAGCTTTCACATTCACATGTTACATGCTCACATTAGCAGGTTACTGATTACCCTGCAATGTGTGTGTGTGTGTGTGTGAGTGTATTTTGGGCCTTGACTAAGAATCTAAAGAGTTAACAGAATGACATGCTAATGTAAACATAATCCCAGTGCAAGACCACCCTAATCAGGCCCCCAAGCTGTTTTGCAGATTGCCCGACACACCATTTCAAATGCCTTTCCATACACAAACACTCTGGAGAACTTAAAGGAATCGTTCACGCATAAAATGAACATTTTGGCGTCGTATGTCCTCTCTCATGTTGTTCCAACCGTATTACTTGTTCATCCATGAAACACAAGATGAAAACTTAGTCAGAATGTCGGAGGTGTTCTTTTCCACGAAAGGAAAGTGGGTGGTGATTTTTACTGTCAAGCTCCAGAAAGGACAAAAAAAAGCACCTTAAATTCGTCCATATGACTCGTGTTCGATATTTCAAGTTATCTGAAGTCATATGATAGCTTCGTAAAAGTAACACACAAAAACCATTCATTGTACTGATAATAGCTTGAGATAACTTATAGCCGACAGGTACCATTTTATTGGGCCGTTTGGAGCTTGGCAGTATAAAGCCCAAAGTACTCTTCAGTTTTGATGTAAACATGTAGAGTATGACAAACACATAGCCTTTCATTACATAATTCTTTTGATAGCATGCATGAACACAGCCGCTTGACACATTCATACTAAAAAGTTTCCTCCTTGTCCAGTGTCTTTAAAGTGTTTCTTTAAAGTGCCCCTTTTATGCTTGTGGAATATTACCTTTCATGCAATGTGCAATAGAGCTGTTTCAAAGATTAAAGTGGGTGACTACTTTTTAGTTGTATCCTAAAAGAAAGAATCGATTCTGAACTGCTGAAACGAGTGGTCAGAAATCCCAGTCTCACTTCCTGTAACAAACGTGCATAACAATGTAACACATTTCCATAATGCCAGTCTATGGCATAAAACGTCTACTTTGACCCTGAAACACTGTAGCTGAGACTGGAAGAGTTGACTGGACTAGCGCTGGAATTAATACGGGGGAAAAAAATGAAGATCCGGTATTGGGCATTTGGTTTCTGACATGCACTGTAAGCAGTCGACCAATCAGAGCAGGCTAGGCTCTCAGAAAGGCGGGGTTTAGAGAGACTGAATATTCAAATCTTCAGACTCTGATAAAATGAGGTGATGTGTAATGTATATTATGAGAAAATCCAAGTGTTTTTTGACCTTTGATGCATGTAAACCTGTTTGTAGGAGGCATTCAAAACTAAATTAGGAACCTTTAAAGTCTCTATGTTGTTCAATAAGTTAGCCTTACTGTTATCTATAAGCTCCAAAACAATGACATAATCCACATTTTGAAGATATAAGCATTCAAAACTTAGTCTCTCACTGCCGCCAATATGGAGCAAATATTTTGAAGATAGCCCTCAGCACTTCAACTTCTCATCAGATTTTCTGTCCAATCAAATGCTCTCTAGAATCTGAAGACCCCCAATTATGAATAGACACTGAAATAGCACAGAGCAGATCATATGAACGAGTCGCCGCAGTCCAGAAATGTATCAGACCCATTTGAATTCTGCACAGAATGCTGTATTTAAAGTGATATGGAGGAGATTAGGAGGAGAAACGGTTAGAGATTAGGAGGAAACTGTGGCTTTACCGAGCTCAACGGCTTAGCTGTGATGTAAACTAAACGCTATTGGCTATTTTTAAAAAGGGGAGGAGCTGTTCGATATGCCCCGCCCTGTCTCAGGGACTTCAGTGGAAATTACATCAACACATTGAATTATGCTGCACATGCCAAGCCACTTTATTAAAAGGACTAAGTCATTGCAAATTTTTCTCTCATGAATCCTGACTCTTTTCACAATTGTGAGTTTATATCTCGCTCCTCCGGACTTTAAAGGTTCCTAATTTAGTTTTGAAGGCCTCCTACAACAGGTTTATGCATCAAAGGTAAAAAAAACACTTTCATTTTCTAATAATATACATTACCTTTATAACTCGCAATCGCAGATGTATAAATCACAATTCTGTGAAAAGAATTGTGGGATATAAGGAAAAAGTCATAACTATGAGCTTATATCTTGCAGTTGTGACTTTTTTCCTCAGAATTGTGAAATATTAAATAAAATGTTTACTCTTTAATTTAAGGACCAATTCTCACTATTAACTCGCTGATTAATATTATGCATATTACTACAATATTGGATGTTTATTAGTTCTTATAAAGCACATATAAAGCACATACCCAATACCTGAACTTAACAACTACCTTACTAACTATTAATAAACAGTAATTAGGAGTTTATTGAAGCAAAATTCATAGTTAATAGTGAGAATTAGACACTAATCGAAAGTGTGACCAATAAAATAAATGTGGAACAAAAAGTAAAAACACATAATTGTGGCTTTTTGTAAACGCTGTGGAAACAAGCTTCCATAGAGACGTCCAGTGGTCATTAATCAGGCACACGCAGTTTGCATCTTGCTCTGGTGTCTCTGGTGTCAGAGCTGACATGGCAAATGCCCTTCCTGACATGTACATGAATGAGCCCACTCTCCCCGTCCACACAGATCCAGCACCACCACCACCAATCACGACTGTTTGTAAAACAGGTGTTGCCCTCGCTTGAAAGAGGAAGACGGGGATCTGCTTGACAGACATGTTAGGTAAAGACTTCAAAATCTGCGAGTGGAGGCGTCACTGCAGTGTGACCTGTGCAGATCCTGACCACTTGCACTCTGGCTGAACCCAACCTGCTGCTAATCAGCCCGCCGTATCATATCTTCTCACCTTTGACCTCGCAACTTATAAAATAACAGCCTTTTTTTTTCTTGTGTCTGATGTGGCGGCTGCCAACGCAAATGAAAAGCAACACTTCTGGGCCTGATTGGTTAGGTGCGAGGGCGAAGAACCAAGGAAGATGTCGACTACACGGGATGTTTATTAATACTTACATGAGAGGAATATCTGTGTATGTGTTCCATCATTGTAGGTTTATGGAGAGAGGTATTATTTGTGTCATTTGCTGATTTATGAACGTTTTAAGAACTAGGGCCTGATCACAGCCAACCGCCTGCTCTGAAGCTCTTGGCAGAAAGTGAGACGTGGCACAAGAGAACGAGGAGCTGACGCCCATACTCAACTCAACTTTCACACATATTGATATATGTAAAAGACTTGAAATGTAAAGGGAAAACTCTGTTTGTGCTTTATAACATAGTAGCACTTTATTGTACAGACCTGTTCCCCATTATTATAGTAATTGCAATAACTGGGTTAGAACTAGGTACTAACCAACCGCTAAACCTAACCTTAACCCATGTAGTTACTTTATATTACCCAGTACTTTCTTGGGTACACGTACTGTAAAATTAAGCTCAACCACAAAGTATTGGCTATTTGAACAGTGTCAGTGTTCTGAATGATTAAATCACGTGTCTTTATGTCAAGCTTAACAATGTTAATTTAAAATAAATGGGCAAATAAATAGATCAGGAGACTTCACCTTAGAGAACGCTTCACATTTATACCAAAAAAATGTACTCTTAAAGGTTTATATGTTACTTTTATTAAATTAAGAGAATTTCTTTGATATATAAAAGAATAGCAGTAAAAAAAGATTACAGTTCAAGAAAATAAGCTTCAATATGCCTTTCTAAATAAATCAAAATATTATATATTTTCCATATTCGTGAAGTGTACTTAATCAAATCAACGCCTTCAAAAGATAAAAGAAAAATAACAAGACCAAACTTTGGCCACATATCATTTGGTTTCATTCACAAATATTCGGTGTCCTTGTAACATATTACATGTACTTACACAGTAAATTATGCATAACTACATGCAACTAACCTTAACCCTAGTAATTACATATAGTTAATAATTCTTACTCAGTACTTTAATATATAATTACACTGTAACAAATGACACCTTAAAATAAAGTGTAACGAATATTATTTTAATCCTTAAGGCATTTCACAATATTTCATATCTTTAAAAACAGCTCAGACTGTCACAAATATATAAAACATCTCATAACACTTTATTTACAGTGTCCTTGTTACATTTTACATGTACTTACAAGCAATAACAATAAATTATGCATAATTACAAGCAACTATCCCTCAAGCAAACCCTAACACCCTATAGTAAGTACATGTAGTTAATTAATATTACTCACAGCTTAAATATATAATTACACTGTAACACAGACACCTTAAAATAAATGTTGAGCTACCATTTCAAAACCAAATAACAGTCTGATTTGTGAATTCATTCTCAAATGTTTTAAAGTTATATATTTTAAGATATTTCAAAAATATGAATTTATACTTTTTATAGCAGCTGTCTGTGATAGCTATAGAGCATTATGTATTTGTGATATAATAACGATGCTGATGTTCTTTTCCCCATAAACTGTGTCTTTTGTGTGCGGGGTCTTGCACCGTTGGGCCCCTGCTGTGAGCGCACAGAAAGAAATCAGGTCGGCGGCCCCAATCTACATACAGCTTCTGATAAAGCCTTCAACGGTTACAGACATGAACCATCTCTCCCTGGCCATATTCATCTTTTTGATAGGCCAAATACATATCAAGCTTATAAAATAAAACTGGATAATAGACGTTATATGCAGAATTAATTTCGGTTACACTTTATTTTAAGGTGTCATTGTTACAGTGCAATTATACATTTAAGAACTGAGTAATAATAATTAACTATATGTGCTTACTAAAGGGTTATGGTTAGGTTTAAGGTTAGTTGCATGTGATTATGCATCATTTACTATAGAGACTACATGTAACATGTAGGACACTGTCAAATAAAGTGTTGTCTAAAATTCTAACATTTATGGTTTTGCAGTGGTTGGACTGATTGCTAAAAATGTATCTAGCATTTTTTTTTTACAATTTTATATGATTTATTGTTTAACCAATATCTACTTCCTATTAGATGAGGTCTGTAGAAACGCTAAATCCATAACTAGGAACGGGTTAGAAAAAGATTTTACTATAACCCTTTTTGAAATACAAAATTCAGAAAACAGATTATCATCACTTTATAGTTTTTAAGTATGCACGTATGTATACATATCAGTTGTGTATTTTTGCTCAAAGCCTGGTTCATTTCTGTGCTGCTGGACTGAAGACAGAGGCCGAAGATAATCGAGGGCTGTTCATTTCAGAGTCTCGTTCGCTTATGTTTACAAGAGCTGATTACGACTTCAACAACTACACAACCGCTCGTGTCAACTAAATGACACACAGAGCCGGGGACTAAAATACGCAGACAATGAGCCAATTCCCATGTTTAGCCATTGTTGATTGGATGATAGGCTCATTACTAAAACACACACCACGGGCTTGAGTTGATTTTGATACTCCACGCGTAAACATTCACACTCGAGATCTCACACAGTAACTAAACACGCGGGTTACATTAGGAAGGCCTGTGATGGACACTACACATACCCGTTTTCCCCTTTATATTTTACTATAAGATTTCTTTAATGAGCCCATTAATTGCTAAACTTACTGGAGTGATGATACATTAAGCTTCAACAATTAATAACTTTGTTCTACTAAGCAATAACTAGGCTATATAACAGCAGTTCAACTCAATTCCACGTTGCATGAATGTTGTTTATTAATGTTACTCATGTGCTGTATTAAATTTGTGCATATTACACTAATTCACCTAAGCAATGAATTGGAGTTAAATTGGGTAGAAAATAAATGGAAACCGATGTGTTATAATGACGAAAACGTCTTAAAAGTTGCACTGCAACATGTGATTTTAATTTAGAGTTTAGCTCAGTTCATCTGTGCGTTGTTTAAAATAGAACCAAAATTACCTTGAGAATATTCGGGTGCTGCAGTCTCTCCATCAGCGTCATTTCCTTGACAATTTTGAAGGATGCGAGTTTGTAACAGTCTGTCGACGACGCGTATTTCTTCACACAATTCTCCATATCGTGACCCCCAAAATCGACTGATTTTAACGCGACGGAGAAGCTGCTGTTCAGAGCCGCCTTGTACACCGCCTTTGTGTATCCTGAGCCCAGATACTGGACATTGGTAACGTTATCAATGCTGCTGCAGCCGAGCACCGACTCGCGCGTAAACTCCCGGTGTGATTTTGTTGCTATGGATACAGCGGGAGTCGGCTGAGACTGATCATAATGATTGTTTTTCTCGATTCCTTTGTATGACTCCAAGTCGCCGCGTTGCTCCAGGTCCATGAGCCGCCTGCGCTCCAGCGGTCCGGTGCCGACCCAGTGCGCGCGTCTCTGGCGGTACCGAAGAACCTCGTCTAGTCGCTCGCGTATTTGCCGCTGGAGCTCCGGGAGTCGCCCGACGGCGGCCGTCTCGACGGGTGTCAGCTCGTCGACTTGAAGCCGGGCAGGAGCGTCCGCGTCGGGCTGCTGCTGCTGCTGTTTCTCGTGGTGGTGGTGGTAGCGATGCACACGCTCGCCGTGGTGCTCGAATCCCGGAATGAACAATAAATTCATCAGCGTGCCCATGAGGAACGAGAGGCAGAAGCCCGCCGCTACCACCATCTTTCTCCGCTTCATTTTGTTGCTTATTATTATTAGTAGAAAATAGATGTGTTCCCCCTTCCAGCCTCCGCCTACCCGCCTGGCAGCTGCAGGCAGTCTGGCCGTGCTGGCGTGCAGTATCGTGCAGCGTGAAGGCTTCAGGATCGCGAGGGAAGGCTATGATGCTGCGCTCAGAAGGATGTGCCGTATCTTCATCTTGCAGTTATGATTTAAGATCCACCCCATATAAGGCTGATCATGGTGACACATGCGTGTGCGCGCAGTTAACGGGGGTCTCCGTCTCTCCGAGCGCGCACCAGCAGCACTTCGCCTCTGCGCGACTCCAGCGAGACTGACGTCACTTTTGACTGGCAGCTCACTCGGCCCTGCTGCTGTGGAAAAGCTGCGGTTCAGACTTAAAGGAATAGTTCACCTCCAAATAAAAATTCTGTCATCATTTACTCGCCCTCAAGTCGCTCCAAACGCGTATGACGTGCGTTCTTCTGAGGGTCGTTTGTAGAATGTGTCTTTCATTGACAGTGAATGCTGACCTGATTTCAAACTTCAAAACGGAACGCAAACATCATGTGCTCGGCTATTGTTAAGTATTTTGAAGCTATATTATATAGCTTTATGTGAGGAGCAGACTGATCATTAAGACATTTAAGCTTATGCGTGTTATTGACTGCTTTTGTTAGCTATATAGGCTTTTTCATGGTGATCTTGAAATTTTCAGTACCATTTAATTGGCAGACTCTCACAAAGAGTGATAGACACATTCTTCACAATTCCTCTTTTTGTGCACAGGTTTGGAACGACAAGATAATGACAGACATTTCATCTTTTTGGATGATCTGTTTTTCTCTTGACTGTTTGTGTGTGTGTGTGTGTGTGTGTGTGGGCATGTTTTTGTGAAATATCAGGACACAAATGTGTATAATGACATGGGTATGACATAGGTATTACAAAAGAGGGTGAAATATGAGGACGTTCCCTATGTCCTCACTTTTCAAAATGCTTATAAATCACACAGGATGAGGTTTTTTCACAGAACGTAAACTGTGCAGTCTCCTGTGATGGGCAGGGGCAGTGTAGGGGATAGAAAATACGGTTTGTACGGTATAAAATGCATTACGCCTATGGAATGTCCCCACATTTCACAAAAACAAACATGTGTGTGTGTGTGTGTGTGTGTGTGTGTGTGTGTGTGTGTGGACTGGTAATCCCTACGGTAGGGGACAAAATGTCCCCACAAAGATGGCAATATCCAAATATTTGTCCTTGTGGGGACATTTTTTGGTCCCCCAATAGGAAAACATCTTATAAATCACACTAAGTGATGTTTTTGAACATGTAAAAATGCAGCATGTCTCCTGTGATGGGTAGGTTTAGGGGCAGGGGCAGTGTAGGGGATAGAAAATACGGTTTGTACAGTATAAAATGCATTACGCCTATGGAATGTCCCCATAAAACATGGAAACACAACATGTGTGTGTGTGTGTGTGTGTGTGTGTGTGTGTGTGTGTGTGTGTGTGTGTGTGTGTGTGTGTGTGTGTGTGTGTGTGTGTGTGTGTGTGTGTGTGTGTGTGTCTACTTGACCACATTTTGGGAACAAAATTGTACCCAGAAGTGAGCAAAATCACGTCCCTTTTGGGGGATGTCCTCTTTTGTAAAACTAGTATAAAAAATACTGCTGCCTTAAATATTTAAGTACAATCAACTTTGCTGTGTAAGTCATTTCAACTTAAATTACATTAAACTGGCTTAAAAATTTGTTTAATCTTGTCTTGTATAACTTAATAAAAACTGTATAAAAAAAGTTTAATGTGACTTATATGTGAGTATGTTGATCACACACACACACACACACACACACACACACACACACACACACACACACACACATTGTTGTGTATTATGTAAACACAAACTTTTAATTTACTGACCTGCAAGATATATATATTTTTTTTTTCGAGAACAGAACTGGACTGTATTTGTTAGTGTCTTAATTAAAGCCTTTATTTTTCCACTAACCACATCATTTTGTGTAATGTATATTTAAAGGTTTACAATTAAAGCATCTTGAGGTCTCCTCTCTGTTTCTTTTATCCCACATGACTAAACATCCACGCGATGCAGTTAGTTGCATGTCTATGTGTTTACCAAATGTTTTAAGCAAGCATTTAATTGTGTTTTTTCACCGCATTAGACTCGGCTCAGTTTGCAAGTCCCTCTGACTTTCGGAAAGAAAAATGTGTATAATTATGTCTCTAGGGTCGTAGAAGTAAAAGTTTAAATGAAAAACAGACACGGGCGGGCAAAGGGGGAGAGAAATGATGGAAACATGGCACTTGTAAGCTTTGTTAAACTCGCGCGAGATAAGGCATTCCACACTAACATTAATGCTGTGTTTGTATGGGAGTAAATAAACGACAAGATCAATCAAAAACCTCATAGGCTATGTAGACTTAAAGTTCAACACGAACTCATAAACTACAGCGGTTTCTGATAAGAGCAGTCTTCATGATGCATTGCCATTATAATTATTATGCAATGATTTCCCTCTCGTAGTGAAGGGCTCGTGAACAGGCCGAATGCCAGCGACACACAGCTATCCATCACGCGCGCATTACCATGCTGTTAGCAACTAATTAACAAATACAATCAACCTGGAAACTGGAGCAATGAGAGCGGATCAGCAGGACCCCGGCCGCTTCAGTGTTGCCATGCATCCACTTTTATTTATAGCACTAATTAAGCTAATGTAATTATGTGATGTTAGTCTAACGTGTCAAACGTGCAAAACTGAACTGGAGGGAAATGGTGTGCGTGCGACGGGTCTCGTGGGTTAAATTCGTGACTTGCTAATTTGAACTGTACCAGAAAGTTTTACCCAAAATAACACGTTTTATCATTGCATATATAACAACAACATAATGATAATAATACAAATAATTATCATCATCATCATCATCATCATCATCATCATCATCATCATCATCATCATCATCATCATCTGTTGTCAAAGTTAAAACAAAACTGGTAATTTATTGTAGACGGGTCATAGGCCTACACCGCATAAAGAGACACTTAGCTCCATCTTATGGACGTCAAAAATAATACTAAATATATAAGGCTTATTATAAATAATAACGGAACTAGTTATAATAATAATAATGATAAATAAAAAAAACGATGTAGCCTACAAAGGCGACGTTAAAATAAAACTTGACTTCTCAAGGCTTTACAAATATTAAAATGCAACCTGGCGAGGACATCATAAGATATGCTTAGCCTACTATCATTCAGAAAAAAAATAAACGTATTGCATTGAATAAATAAGTGTAGCTATCAATAATACGGTGCTGTATCCAATACACTTCTGGAAGGTCCAGCATGACTGCCGTGTTTAAAGAATCCTCTTTAGACAATGTTGGTTTTGCTAATGAACATTTGGACTCAAGCAGAGAGGGACACAATGTTATCAGCCTGCATGATAATGGCTCATTAATATCAGGAGAGGCGGTCGCGTCATCAGCACCCCACTGAAACAAAACCCATGGCGACATTTACATTTTACTTTATTTTTTTATTTTATTTTATTGTATGTTAAATGGACTGATGAGGGAAAATGGTAGCCTAATTGTACATTTTATAATAACTTGCATGAGTAAATCGTTGAGGAGTTTTTGGAACATAGAAATAAATATCTATTTGGTTGCACGTGCATTAGCCTCATAATACGAAATGGCTTTTGTTGAGGGTATAAATAAAAAACAAAGTGTTGGTAGCCTAAATGTGTATTTATAATAAACTAGGCCTATTATTTGACACACATTTACGGATGTCAGTGCAATTAAAACTAATGCTGTGTTAGCCTCTAGTCAGACAGAATAGGTCATGATTATTATTATTTAAAGTCACGTGAGCGATTCAACTCTAGGTTGTAGATGTTGCTGTAATATTTGAGAGCATTAGCATTGCTAACCCCGGGGCGGAGACGCATATTAATCCGCCTTAAGTTCGTTGTCTTGGGGGTTTCCCTAGACAATGGAGTAAACATTGTGCTCCCCAAACCCACTGCGTGTTTAATACGCATGTCTGCATATAAATGTATTTAGAGTGACTGTTGGCACGGAGTGTTTCCCTTCGACGGCCGGTTTTGTGATTGAGTGGGTTATTGTGGAGTTTATCCGTCACGTTTCCTTTCACATCAGTTTTACGCCACCTTTAGTAAAGCACGCGGAGGTGTGAAACATCTGTGTGTCTGCAAATGTCATAGAGACATGTGTCAATCAAGCATCAATCAGAATGTCTCACTTAATCATCGCTGTTGACACTTTCGGTTCTATTTTTAGAGCAAATTGCATTGCTTGTCAAAATGACTGGCCTTTGTAGTGCATTTGAAAAATGATCTTTAATTTGTAAATTATAATGGTGACATTAGTTACTGTATTAACTAACATGATCTAATGAGCAATACAATTGTTACAGCATTTATTCTTCTTAGTTAATTTCAATAGGCCTACATTATTAAATTAAATTCGTATATGTTAACATCTATTAATGACCAGTGAAGTAGGCTACTTGAACAATCAATGAACAGCTGGATTTCTATTAACATTACTGTATCAAATATAATGCTCTTGTTAGTTAATGCATTCATTAATGTTAACAAATGAGACTTATTTTAAAGTGTTATTTGTCATGATATAGCCTACCATAATTTGTTAGCAAATGAAAAACAACTTTCTGCATGCATAAACCTTCCTTTTACTCAATGAAGCAAGACATCAGTTTGTGACATTCAGCCCACAGTAGGAGCACAGCAAGTTGCATTAAAAAAATAAACATGTGGAGTCAAGCTCATTCTTGAGTCTTACTGTGTTTATAATGAAATATGCTGAGCAGCAATATCTGAAGTGCGTCCTGTGAATATCCAGAGAGTGTGTCTGGCTTTCCTCAACATGAACTTCCATTTATGTTTATACAAAATGGTCATGCATAGAGCTTTCATTTTTCCACACAGGGCTTAAAAACGGTGAAGACCTCAAGTTTTTTACGATTCATAGCTGCTGAAACCGCAGTGACTTTAGGTCAATCTGCCTGGTGTACAATTGTTTTGTTTGGATTTATATTTTATTGCTAATGTTAGCACTGAGGAGGACAGACGCAGAGAGAAAAAGAGCAGGAAACATGTTCAAACTGCAAACAAGTTCCCATCTTTAGGTTTATACAGTGCTTGTTTCTCCCTGCGGCAGCTTAGACTGTGACTTATCAGTTTGAAGCTCTCTTTGAGACATCTGAATGAACATGTTTTTGCTGTAAAACTCAGCTGATCAAAGTTACAGAGACGGTCAGCAAGCGAATCAACCGACGACACTACAAACATTAACAAGAACCAGAGTGATTTTCCAGCCTGCATGAGCCGAAATAAGTCAGATGTCAACATGAGATTTGTGAAACTGCAAAAGTGTGTGTTATGATATTTTTTATGCTTTCAGTCCATATATAATGCAGCGCTTTAAACGGTGACCTCACCTCACATTGGTTTAATGAGACATGTGACCCAGGTCAGTCTTTTATATTTCTATTTAAACCACATTAGTTTGGGACGTACACACTTCAGGTCTTATATCGATGCATATTTTATCAGTTATGTTTCAGTAAAACAGTGGATTTTGTTAGATCTCAACATGGGCTGTGCCCGAGTAAGGGAGCGCGAAAAGGAGCCGCTGAATTCAGATGTTTTCAATCAGGATTGTCTAATAAAGAGGTTAGCTCAGGTCATTGTATCAACACACGGTATCGCTTCGCTCGGCCAGTGAGGCAGAAAATTGGATGATGCTCCGTCTCTGCTCCCCTCCACCCTAGAGTTAATCGGGCATCATCCTACCAGTCCACGTGGCTTTACAGGCGTATTCTGGGATCATAGGTTCCCAATCTTTGAGGATCTTGTGAGGGGTTTGTGTTTTTTTCCTGTACTGGGAGGCAAAATACAAATCAATGCATTGTACTATTACTGATATTGCAAAAACAAAACAACATGCACTGTATACGAAAAACTGATGACAGTTCAGTAAAATGATTGGTGTGTAAACCTTGCTATTAAGCACATGCACACACTTTCTTGCCTTTTTAATGATCTATTACATCTGACAGCTTTAATGAGCCACAGTCTTAAAAACAAAAATTCTTCAGGGTTTAATTAGGTTCACATTAAGTTCAATCGTTCTTTGGAGATTAGGAAAAATGACAGGTTCTTCAGATCAGTGACTGAGATTCTGGGTTCTCCGAGGCACCGCATGGATGGTTTCCAAAAAAACTAGAGAATAAAGAAGTCCTTTTGTCATCAGGCCGCAATGGTTCTGAATTAAATATGTATAAGTCATAAGGGTAAATCTTTTGAAATTGAGATTTATACATCATAAATAAGTTTTCCATTGATGTATGGTTTGTTAGGATATGACAATATTTCGACATACAACTATTTGAAAATCTGGAATCTGAGGGTGCAATAAAAAATCGAAATATTGAGAAAATATTATTTTTAATAATATTTATTTTTAAGAGTTTATCAACCACTAATTAAATATTTTAACATATTTGACTGGCTTTTCCAAATTTTACACCTAAAATTGAGAAGGGGAATATATATATATACAGTATTGTTCAAAATAATAGCAGTACAATGTGACTAACCAGAATAATCAAGGTTTTTAGTATATTTTTTTATGCTACGTGGCAAACAAGTTACCAGTAGGTTCAAAAGATTCTCAGAAAACAAATGAGACCCAGCATTCATGATATGCACGCTCTTAAGGCTGTGCAATTGGGCAATTAGTTGAATTAGTTGAAAGGGTGTGTTCAAAAAATAGCAGTGTGGCATTCAATCACTGAGGTCATCAATTTTGTGAAGAAACAGGTGTGAATCAGGTGGCCCCTATTTAAGGATGAAGCCAACACTTGTTGAACATGCATTTGAAAGCTGAGGAAAATGGGTCGTTCAAGACATTGTTCAGAAGAACAGCGTACTTTGATTAAAAAGTTGATTGGAGAGGGGAAAACCTATAAAGAGGTGCAAAAAATGATAGGCTGTTCAGCTAAAATGATCTCCAATGCCTTAAAATGGAGAGCAAAACCAGAGAGACGTGGAAGAAAACGGAAGACAACCATCAAAATGGATAGAAGAATAACCAGAATGGCAAAGGCTCAGCCAATGATCACCTCCAGGATGATCAAAGACAGTCTGGAGTTACCTGTAAGTACTGTGACAGTTAGAAGGACGTCTGTGTGAAGCTAATCTATTTTCAAGAATCCCCATAAAGTCCCTCTGTTAAAAAAAGGCATGTGCAGAAGAGGTTACAATTTGCCAAAGAACACATCAACTGGCCTAAGAGAAATGGAGGAACATTTTGTGGACTGATGAGAGTAAAATTGTTCTTTTGGGTCCAAGGGCCACAGGCAGTTTGTGAGACGACCCCAAACTCTGAATTCAAGCCACAGTACACAGTGAAGACAGTGAAGCATGGAGGTGCAAGCATCATGATATGGGCATGTTTCTCCTACTATGGTGTTGGGCCTATTAATCGCATACCAGGGATCATGGATCAGTTTGCATATGTTAAAATACTTGAAGAGGTCATGTTGCCCTATGCTGAAGAGGACATGCCCTTGAAATGGTTGTTTCAACAAGACAATGACCCAAAACACACTAGTAAACGGGCAAAGTCTTGGTTCCAAACCAACAAAATTAATGTTATGGAGTGGCCAGCCCAATCTCCAGACCTTAATCCAATTGAGAACTTGTGGGGTGATATCAAAAATGCTGTTTCTGAAGCAAAACCAAGAAATGTGAATGAATTGTGGAATGTTGTTAAAGAATCATGGAGTGGAATAACAGCTGAGAGGTGCCACAAGTTGGTTGACTCCATGTCACACAGATGTCAAGCAGTTTTAAAAACTGTGGTCATACAACTAAATATTAGTTTATTGATTCACAGGATTGCTAAATCCCAGAAAAAAATGTTTGTACAAAATAGTTTTGAGTTTGTACAGTCAAAGGTAGACACTGCTATTTTTTGAACACACCCCTTTCAACTAATACCCCAATTGCACAGCCTTAAGAGCGTGCATATCATGAATGCTGGGTCTTGTTTGTTTTCTGAGAATCTACTGAACCTACTGGTAACTTGTTTGCCAAGTAGCAATAAAAATATACTAAAAACCTTGATTATTCTGGTTAGTCACATTGTACTGCTATTATTTTGAACAATACTGTATATATATATGATCAATATTGTTTGACAACATATGTTTTTACATTGCTTTAACAGTAATGCAATTTAAGTTGAAATGACTTAAACATTCAAGTTGATTGTATTTAAACATTTTAGGCAGAAACTTTTTTATAAGAAAATTGTTTTCTAGGACAAATTGTGACATAATTCTCATTATAATAATGGAGAAATTAGTATTTGTCATACTGCCTTTATGCTGATTTAAAATGTTCTACCACATTTAATGCAATAGATCAAAATTACTGTATTACAGTAATGAATATAATGAGAATCCACACTTGAAATAATGGGATTTTTGTCTGATTCACAATTAGTTAAAAACAGTGTTTTGTGGTAAAATATGTTTTCGGACCCAATAGTAAAATTGTAAAATGTAAAGTGTGGTATTTCCAGAAAGCATTCAGTTCACTGTCAAACATCTGGCCCGCTGAAACACTATCAGTCCCTTTGGTCAACAAAAAAAGCTGGACGTTTTAGACTGCACACAGCCATCTGGCCTGGCCACTGACAGACCGCCATGTAGCCACTTTAGATGGCAGGATTATTGGGCTGTGACCGCCACGGCAGGATGCTCAGGGGACTGGGGGGTCTGTGTCCTGCAGCACGGGGAACTTGATCGGTGGGGGGATGACTGCAAAGACCTGCGGCCTGCAGCAGCAGAATGGGCGCCTGGGGAGCAACAGCTCACAATGGGGCCTCTCAGCACCCAGACAGCAACACAGAGAGAATGAGAAGGACAGAGAGGGGGCTGCGGGAGGGAGGAATGGGAGTATTGTTGTCACCGCACAGATGTCCGGGTTGAAGGTATCGAGTCAGTACGAGGCCCAGGAGCGCACCTGTAGGTCATCACGCAGGTTAGAAGAGTGAAAAACAGAACAAAAAGAAAGAGAAATAGAGATTTCTCATGGGTTATGTCTATTTGTGAGGGCAGGGGACATTTACAGAGGCCATACAGAAAGCACATTTTGTCCATTTGTGTGTGTGGAAGGAATTCAAAGCTGAATTCTCTACACTCAGACTTACCGATGAGAGCTTTCCAGAGCTGGGGAAGCTACTTTGAAACTGTACCAAGAGGAACATTTTATTGCTCTTTCATCGCTCTGGTGACAGGAGAAGTTTCTTCTAAACTTTCTTAGGAGAAATAAAAATATACAGTAAAACAAATGAAAAACACAGTATGAGTATAAAGATATAAACAAATGTGGAAAGAATATCTTAAACAATAAAACATGTTAACAAAGACAAGGTCATGAGTTTGATTCCCAGGGAATGCATGAACTGATAACATTTATATATTAAATGCATAAACACATTTCAAGAGTTTGGCTAAAAGTAAGAAGAAGGAATGAAATACTTGTCATGCAGCAGGGATGCATTAAATGGATCAAAACTGACATTGTTTTTTAAATAAATGTTGTTCTTTTGAACTTTCTATTTATGAAATAATCCTAAAAAAAGTTCCCATAAAAATATTAAGCAGCACAACTGTTTTTAACATTGATAATAATCAGATCAAGCAATTTCATATATGAATGCTTTCTGAAGGATCATGTGACACTGAAGATTGTAGTAATGATGCTGAAAATTATATACAGGCAAGTTTATTTATATAGCACATTTCATACATATGGTAATCCAGAGAGCTTTACACAGAAACGGGAATTGAAATAATCACAAAATAAAAGTAAGGAAAATTAAAAAAGTTATAAAAGGAATTAAAAAAGATATACAAAGATAACACATAGATAAACAACTCATCAAAAAAAATATTTCAGAATAATTTAGTTTGTCTCTTGTATTTAATTAATTTCCGCACTTGCTCTGGGACCCCATACTGGTTGTCTCTTTCTCTGTGGATTTCTTTCGGCATGCCTAAATAATTTGTCGGACTTCCCCAACAGATCCGATCTTTCCCCTAAAAACGGCCATGCAGAGCTGGACTATATATGTGCTTTGGTGAGTTTTCCCCATGGCCCTTTATTTTCAAAAAAATACAATCTAACCGACCCAAAACTTTCGAAAGTAGTGTAAGTGTCGCCTAAATACGTAAATATAATGATAAACTGCAGTATCTATATTTTCACAATAACGTATGTAACATCTAGGTTACTAATGTATCCCCCATTCCCTGAAGGAGAAGCTGCGTCAGACTGATGCCATGGGGTCTTGCCTGGGAGCACAATCACCTCCACGTGGTAACAAAACGAGCCAATGGACATGCTGATTTAAATTTGCAAGCTGAGTCACACCTACTCATACAGGTATAAATTATGACCCGCATTACTCCATTCACATTTTGCTAAGGAGCCGAGACAGGGATCCCAGCATTCAGCGGTGGTTCAGGGCAATACAGGGGGATGTAACATCTCTGTTCCCTCCTTCAGGGAATGGGGTTACATTAGTAACCTAGATATTCCCATTCAGTCAGTCATGTTCAACGTTATGTTGGACTGACATCATGGGGTCCCTATGGAAAGCGCCATAGCCACTGAACCGTGTTACAAGTGTTGGAGATGCAGATGCGGGCAAGCCACAGTGTGCCCTTTTGACAACTGCTCTCACAAATGTTGTAACCTACCCAGCACCCAAAGTAAACCCGAGGGAAGTCCTCCATCACGAAGGGGATGGAAGGGACATGGTCTTACTCTGGGGACAGTCAAAGCTGCTGTTCCTACCCCAGGGAAGAGTGCTTCGAAACTTAATTCCCATCGTTTTTCAGCAATGACCAAAATGCTGGGGAAGGGGGCCCAAAGGAGGGGAACTCTACGGAAACCACACCCTGCCCAAAGTGTGGGGGCTACACATATGGACTGACCCGTGGTTCAGTACTAATTATGGAAGATCTCTGGGGTAGGTCCTACCTAGCTAGGGAGGAACTGCTACCAGCACAGAGACAGGGCAGAGCAGAGCCACCCAGGGAAAGACACGGGTTTACCATCAGGGAAACCGTATCATGGACAATACACATATGAGATTACCAAGCAGGTAATCATATCATATGGGCATCTAGTCCAGTACAAGAACTTACCAACTTGGCTTGCACACGAGTACTGGGCCTGGAGTCTGACTGCCAGAGGATGCTGGAGTAACTGGAACAGGGTTTGCCAAATGGGGAACTCACCTGAAGAGCAAGTAGGCGCTTGTATTCCTCTGTTAGAGGGAAATAGCGCTGCAAACGAGACACTGAGTCTTCCTGCACATTACCTGTTTGTACCCAACACACAGGAAAGAAACCAGATTCACTCTTAGATTATAAAAGATTATAATAAAATCCTGCGAATGTGTTAGATGTCTTCCAGCCCGCAGCTCTGCAGATGTCTGCCAGAGAGGCACCTTGTGCCAACGCCCAGGTGGAAGCAATACCCTGAGTGGAGTGAGCTCACCCCTAGAGGGCAAGGCTCGCCTTGGGAATGGTAGTGCATGAACGAGAGAGCAGCACGAGGGGGCTCCCCTAGGGACAGCGCTTGCAAGTTCACCACCTGGTTTCGAAAGGGAGTGGTGGGAACTTTGGGCACGTATCCGGGTTAGGATAGCCTGCACGTCCCATCCTCTTGAAGGAAGAGAGCATGTTCAGGAGTGCTGTCTTTAAAGACAGGAGGAGCTGTCGCGAGGAGCGACACAGGCGCAACTAACAAGACCTGGTCCTCGTCCTCCCTGACTAATTGACATGCCACTGCAGTCAAGGTCCTGTCCAGGAGCCTGAGGCAGCATTCCCTTTGCATACGGCACCCCAGCCGGTGGTGGAGGCATCTGTTGTGACAACAGCATGCCTAGACACTTGTTCTCGGACCACTACAGCCTGTAGATAGGCAAGGTCCAACCATATGCCCCAGGAGCCTCTGAAATTGCTTCAGAGGTATTCAGGCAGTTCAGCACTGATTGAGCACTGTCATGTTGACAGAATCCCACTTCACACCGAGAAAAAGAGATGTCCTGCAAAGGGAACAGCTTGCTCTTTTCCCCGTTGACCCAAAGCCCAAGAAGGCTGAGGTGCCTGAGCACCAGGTCCCTGTGTTCGCATAACTGATCTCGGGACTGGGCCAAAATGAGCCTGCCATCGAAATGGATGCGAATGCCGACCTCCCTGAGCGGGGCAAGGGCAGCTTCCATGACTTTGGTAAAGACACGGGGAGACAGGGACAGCCCAAAGGGGAGAACCTTGTACTGATATGCTTGACCCGCGTAGCAAAGCGGTCTGCGTCAAGGTAAGATCAAGACTTGATAGTATGCGTCCTTCAGGTTGATTGCTGCAATCCAGTCCTGTGTCGAACGCACATGAGGATGTGTTTCTGCGTAAGCATCTTGAACAGGAGCTTGCAAAGTGCCCGATTCAAGACACGCAGATCCACAATTGGCCATAACCCACCTCTATCTTGGGTAAAATGAAGCACGGGCTGTAAAAAAGAGGACAGTAATGACCCGCGTGCCGACGTGGACATGTAACGTCAGAATGACAGACTGAAAGTAACTAGTAAATTAACGCATTCATTTTAAATTTACAAATAAGTTACTGTTTCAAATAAGTAATACAAGTTACTTTGTTTGTTCATTTATTGACTGACAGCTCACTTGTTCGCATGTTGAGAGGAGTAAGTGGTGTTGTGTTTGCTATGTGAACATGATGCTTACTGTAGTTCTAGACTAAATGTCAGCATTTACTCATCTCACTTGCAAAAAAACAGATTCAGTATTCCTCAAAATGAATAAAAACAGACAAAATGGACCTCAGAATTGTACACACACCTCTAATAATTAAATATTTAACATAATAATAACACATTTAGTCATTTAGCAGACGCTTTTATCCAAAGCGACTTACAAATGAAAGTAATAGAAGCAACCAACACTAGTCAAGGGCAACAATATGCAAGCGCTGTAACAAGTCTCACGAAACACAAAACACAGGACAGTTTTTTTTTTTTTTTAAATAACAAACAGTAACGAATAGAGTGATAAGTGCTATTCTTTATTGGTCAAGTGCTGCTGGAAAAGAAGTGTCTTGAGATGTTTTTGAAAATGGCTACAGACTCGGCTGCTCGAACTGAGATAGGCAGGTCATTCCACCAGGTGGGAACGGTCCAGGAAAAGGTCCTAGTGAGGGATTTCATGCCTCTTTGAGATGGCACCACTAGGCGTCGTTCACTTGCAGAACGCATGAAGCTTCTGGAGGGTGTGTAAGTCTGAGCAAGTGAGTGTAGGTATACTGGTGCAGAGCCTGCGGTTGCTTTGTGGCGAGCACCAGAGCCTTGAATTTGATTCGCGCAGCTATCGGCAGCCAGTGAAGACTGATGAAGAGGTGTGACATGAGCTCTCTTCGGCTCGTTGAAGACCACTCGCTGCGTTCTGGATCAGCTGCAAGGGTTTAACAGTGGATGCTGGAAGGCCCGCTAGAAGAGAATTACAGTAGTCCAGTCTGGAGAGTACAAGAGCTTGGACCAGGAGTTGAGTGGCCTGCTCTGATAGGAAGGGTCTAATCTTCCTAATGTTGTATAGCGCAAATCTGCAGGACCGGGTTGTTGCAGTAATGTGGTCAGTGAATTTAAGCTGATCATCAATCACAACTCCAAGGTTCCTGGCAGTCCCGGACGGAGTTATGGTTGATGAACCGAGCTGAATGGAGAGAGTATGTCGAAGTGCTGGGTTGCCTGAGACCACAAGCAGTTCTGTCTTTGCCAGATTGAGTTGAAGGTGTTGTTCCTTCATCCAGGCAGAAATGTCTGTCAGGCAGGTAGCGATCCGAACCCCAACTGTGGGATCATCTGGTTGAAATGAGAAGTAGAGTTGAGTGTCATCAGCATAGCAGTGATAGGAAAAGCCATGTTTCTGGATGACAGATCCTAGAGATGACATGTAGATAGAGAAGAGAAGTGGTCCAAGCACTGAGCCCTGAGGAACTCCAGTAGCAATATGATGTGACTTAGACACTTCGCCTCTCCATGACACCCTGAAGGACCTACCTGAGAGGTAAGACTTGAACCACTGGAGAGCAGTTCCTGAGATCCCCATCTTCATGAGTGTTGACAGGAGGATTTGGTGGTTAACTGTGTCAAAAGCAGCAGACAGATCCAGCAGGATAAGTACTGAGGATTTGGAAGCTGCTTTTGCCTGTCTCAGTGCTTCAGTAACCGAGAGCAGGGCAGTCTCAGTTGAGTGGCAGCTTTTGAATCCAGATTGGTTGTTGTCCAGGAGGTTGTTCTGTGCAAGAAACATAGAGAGTTGGTTGAACACTACTCTCTCAAGTGTCTTAGCAATAAAAGGCAGAAGGGACACCGGTCTGTAGTTTTCTAAAAGTGCTGGGTTCAGAGAGGGTTTCTTAAGCAGTGGGGTTACCGAGCCTGCTTGAATGCTGTGGGAAAGTCCCGGTGTGAAGAGAGGTGTTGTGATGTGGGTGAGTGCAGGAGTAATTGTGAAGTAATGGCCTGAAGCAGGTGAGTGGGGATAGGATCAAGCGGACAAGTAGTGGGGTGTTTGGAAAGGATGAGTTTGGAGACTTCTGTTTCAGAGAGCAGAGAGAAAGAGGGTAGCGTGTGTGTGACGGTTGATGAGATGTGTATGTCAGTTTGTGGTGCGGAGAATTGGCTGCTAATGGAGGAGGTTTTGTTTGTGAAGAAAGATGTAAAGTCGTCAGCTGTAAGAGTTGATGACGGAGGGAGGAGGAGGGCAAAGAAGAGAGGAGAATGTTCTGAAAAGTGCACGAGAGTCAGAGCAGTTGTTGATTTTGTTGTGATAGTATGTAGTTTTTGCAGTGGAGACATGTGCAGAGAAGGAAACAAGAAGAGACTGATACAAGGTAAGGTCAGTAGAGTTCTTAGATTTGCGCCACTTTCTCTCTGCCACCCTGAGGCCAGAGCGATGTTCGCGGAGAACATCAGACAGCCAGGGGGCAGAGGGTGTGGTGCGGGCTGGTCTAGATGAAAGGGGGCAAAAGCTGTCTAAACAAGATGTTAGAGTGGAGCAAAAGTGTCAGTAGCACTGTTAGTGTCCAGAGCTGAGAACTGAGCAGGTGGAGGAAGTGAGGATGAAACCATAGTGGATAGACGAGAGGGAGAGAGCGTAGATTACGCCGAAAGGTGATCTGTGGATTAGTATGAGTTGTATCAGGAGTGAGTATGAGGTTAAGAGTGACGAGGAAGTGGTCGGAGGTGTGCAATGGAGTCACTAAAGTCTGTAGAGCAGTAGCGTGTGTAGATAAGGTCCAAATGATTACCTGATTTGTGAGTAGCCGTGGTAGATACTCGCTAAGGTTAAAGGAGGTGAGTAGAGAGGTGAAGTCTGCAGCCTGGGGTTTATCAAGGTGGATGTTGAAGTCACCAAGCAGCACCAGAGGAAGCCATCTTCAGGAAAGTTGGAGTAACATATCCAACTCCTCCAAGAAGTTGCCCAGTTGACCTGGGGCGATAAACAACTACAACATGGATTTTAGCAGGGTGAGTGATAGTGATTGAGTGTGATTCAAATGAGCTGTTGCCAGAGAGAGATGGTATGGGCTCAAATTTCCAATCCTTTGTGATGAGCAAACCAGTACCTCCACCTCTCCCAATTGGGACGAGGTGAGTGCGAAAGGAGAAATTAGTTGAGAGGGCCGCAGGAGTGGCCGTGTCTTCTGGTTTGATCCAGGTCTCAGTTAGGGCCATGAGACTTAGATTAGAATGAGTGGAGATAGCTGAAATAAAGTCTGCTTTGTTTACAGCCGACTGGCAATTCAGAGACCAATTGGAATGGACAGTAATGTGGTAGAGAAATCGGTACCTAAGCAGATTATTAGGATTACGGCATCGTGAATACACAGAGCGTGGTTTACGGGTGGTAGTGGTAATAGTGGAGATTTGAAAGCACATAGTGAAAATGGATTAAAGAATAAACAAATGAAAACAAGCAAAATACCAAAGTAAAAGAAAGCTATACTTAAGTGCCTTGTCTGTGTCCTTGCTCGAGTGGAGTCGCGCAGAGTAGAGTCGCTGGTCTTTACACTCTTCGGTCTTCACACTATGAGGGCTTCACACGAGGGCTGCCGCGAGTCCCGCTCTATTTATACACAGTCCTTATTGAATTCAGCTGGCTACGCCTGCGTCGATACTGTTAACTCGCGCGAGGCCACGTGGTCAAACCGTGAACAAACGCTACTTCACAACACAACACACTACACTATGCAGACAAACGTGCTAAATAACAGCTGAGTTACAAAAACAAGGAGAACAATGATACAGTACTCACACAGTCGTTGCCTTTCCTGTTGCTCGAATGCTTCTCTCTAACTACATGTAAACAATGCAATGCTTATATACAACGCTGGCTTAGGCCACGCCTCGTCTATACTGTTAACTCGCGCGAGGCCACGTGGTCAAACCGTGAACAAACGCTACTTCACAACACAACACACTACACTATGCAGACAAGCGTACTAAATAACAGCTGAGTTACACTTTATGCATTTAATATCCCTTTATGAACCAACATCTTTGCCCCTGACAATTAATGATCCAATTCAAACATAGAAATAAGCAAAAATTACTGTGTTTATTTTTTAATTTTTTTTTTTTTTTGCTGAAGTAAGAGTGTTGAACTTTCTTCATCTGAGTCCTATTGATTTGCCATTGGCAATATGGTTTGTTGAAGCAGTCAAATCTAAATGAAAGAGATCAGGCCACATCATGCTTCACTTCAATAGGGTTGGGCCTCACCAAATTGAATCTGTATCTGATGCTACAATCTGGCCAATCTGAACATCTGGCTACAACATGCAGTACAGATGAGACTAAGTCAATAAACTGTCATACTCCTCTACCCCCACCGCCCCCACCACCCCCCCCAAAGTTCCATCATGCCCACCGTTAAGCCATGCTAAGCACAGAGTGATCATCCTGCTCTGGGCTTTATACACGTCTGGTGCCAGAGCTAAGCTCAGTTTACTCTACGGCTGCTCACTCACTCTCTCCCTAAGTGCACGTGATGAAGGCTCCCTGCTGCGGGGCTCCACTGCCATATCGGCCGGCGCCACAGACTGCGGAGTCACACAGATGCACAGACAGCGCTCATGACACACATGTGCACACTAACATAAACACATGCGAAGACAGATGATCAGAATCCACACTTTATGTCCACAAACACACACTCGTTTAGGCTATTCACTATTTCCGATTCTCATTTACACTACATGTTCCACAAAGAGCTGAAGTTTAACAAAGAGGCTGGTCCAGATCTAGTGTCTTATCTACTGGGAATACCTCCTTCTATAGGTCTTAGTAGGCACAAGATAAAGTTTTTTAGTATGCTTACTTCCTGGGCTAGAAAACACATGCTTTTACAATGGATCTCGGATAGAGCCCCTTCTGTTAGGATCTGGCACTGGACTATCCTTGAATGTGTCATATGATAAGGGCGGAGTGTTAATTAAATATGTGATAAATGTATATGTACACTGTACTGATTTTTGGAATTATTTTTAATGTTTTTGAAAGAAGTCTACTCTGCTCACAAATGCTGCATTTATTTGATGAAAATTACAGTACAGACAGTAATAATGTGAAATATGTTTTCAATTTGAATATATTTTAAAATATAATTTATTCCTTTGATGAAAAGTTTTATAGAGATACTCAGACAAGGATGGTCTGAGTGAACCCAAAGCATTGTTTATGGACAGCAGACAGATAATGGAGCAGATGAACACACCACAGGTGTCATGGCTGGGTTTAAAGTATGTACAATATTGGATTTTCGTCGATATCCGATATGCCGATATTTTTCAACTAATTTTGACTGATGCAGATATCGATATCGATACCGATATATGTTTATTTTTTCCCTTTGTTGGAAACAACAAAATTTTGAGCAAAAACTCTTTCTTTTTTTCATCCTGATTTCAGATGTCTGAGGTCTCCTTACTAAAAGGATACTTGTTAAAGACAACTAAATGTTAATAGAGTTATTTTTATAGTAAGAGTATATTAAAAGCTCTGAAAATAACAATAATAAAGTCAGTGATTTATCACCCCAGACAGATGCAGTAACCTAAATATTTTATTTTTGGATTTTTGCACATGAAGTGTGGGTGGCATGACATCATTTAATGCTGTCTTTACTTTCACCTAAAAAAATCTACAATTATTTTAGAGCTTTTTCTTTTTTAATTTTCATCATCCATTTAATACAATTTTATTACAGATTAATAAACTGTAAATAAAAGTATTTAATTTACAAGTGTCATGCTTGTGATTTATGACATCATTATTGATTTTTTTTTATTCAGAAAAAGAAGTAACTTCTATTTATTTGTGTATTCTAATTTTCATTTTATTGCTGTAACAACAGCGCCCCCACTACATATATACATATATATAAAACATTTTACCGGGCAGGCATTTTTTCATATCCTCATACTTATCGGCCGATTCCGATGTCGTGCCGATAATATCATGCATCCTTAGTTTAAAGTAAATGAGGAGAAATGGATCTAAGAACAGCAGTGTCGAATTTAGCAATGAACTGAGAGACAGAAAACTGGAACAGAATCAACCATGCGCACCGCAACAATAATGGACAATGAACAGAACAAAACATAGGGCTTAAATACTCCAAACCAATTAACAAAATGCACAGCAGGTGTGTAATTTAATCAAACAATGAAAAACCATAGCAACAAACTGAAAACTAGAAGACAGAACTAAAACTAAAACTGACAAAACCTCCCGAAAACAGAAACAAACCCAGGTAACGCCGTTCTGATTTATGTGAAAATTTTTCACCCCCCCTCATCTAATAGTTTCTATAAAAATGTAAACTACTAAACAATGTGATTTTTTATATTAAAGGGTTAGTTCACCCAAAATTATGTCATTAATTACTCACCCTCATGTCGTTCCAAACCAATAAGTCTTTTGTTCATCTTCAGAACACAAATAAATTCTGTCCCTCCATTGACAGCCCTGTGCCACTACTTCCAAGCCCCAGAAAGGTAATAAAGACAAAATAAAAGTAATCCATTTGTGTCCAGTGGTTTAACCTCAAATTTATGAAGCAACATGAGTGCTTTGTTTGTGCAATTTTTTTACCACTTTATATACAAAATATTAAACTTCAACGCATTCATGCAACAATGTCTACTGCATGTTGTGTTGACGAGAGAACTGACGTTGTTGAGTGAACATGCATTGGAGATTAATATTTTGTAATGGAGGTTGTCCGGGCCATGTTTCTTGACCTTAAGAAATATTTAATCACAGTATTCTTATGTCTAAATTATCTGGTTAAAATGTCTCTCCAGAGACTTTGAGTTGGATATCATATCCATCATATTTCTATCATGACAACTCGGGAAGATTTATAACATAGTAAGGGATATGACAATGTTAATGTATTTAGTCTTGGCGGAATAGATCTGCTGAATTGCTGCTGCTGTTGATTATTGCTGTTGTTGTAGATTATTACTGATGCTGATTACTATTATTGCTGCTGCTGCAGAGCAAGTACAGTAACTTGCTACTGCCAATACAGACATGACACACTGATGTGAGCATGTACGACATGCTGCTGCTGCACAAATAGAATATCAATTACCCATAGCATATCTATACAGGTGGAGCTGGGGAAGGTGGAGGGTTTTAGGACGAACTCTGAAAGCGCTGCAACCTGCTATAGAGATTGTTAACCTGCTATTTAAACATTGAGCAGCAAGCTCATTGGCTGCAGATGCAACAGGGACCAATCAGCTTGTGCCAAGTAGTTAACATTGTAAATATCATCAGCTTGCGTTAAGAACCCATCAGCCTGCGCCATCTAGAGTTTTATGACAGAACTATGCATTTATCAGGTCGAAGTACAGCGTTATACAGTCCCTGACAAAAGTCGTGTCGTTTATCTATTTTGTAGAAACATCTGCTATTAACCTGATTTTTATTCATCAATTGGTGTTAGAAATAGCTCATATGAAAAGCTAAAACCCTCCCAAATGACGTTTAATGCACTGAAAAAATTTGTTTCACTGAAAAAGATTTATCATTTAATCAAGACAGAAAGGTCAAATTTTGGCAAGACAAAAGTTTTTTTTGCCTATACAGAAATTGAACAAATTTACTGCAAATACAAAAATATGTCAGCAAATTAAGTAGTGGTGCTGTGAGATCCAAATGTAATATCTTGTATGACTTCCATGAGCTTGAAGGACTGCATCCATGCGGTTTGGACTTATTGATGAAGTCATCAGGAATAGCAAAGAAAGCAGTCTTGCATGCCTCTCAGAGTTCATCAATATTCTTTGGTTTCGTCTTCCATGCTTCCTCTTTCATCCTACCCCACATATGCTCAATTATGTTCATGTCTGGTGACTGGGCTGGCCAATCCTGGAGCATCTTGATCTTCTTCGCCTTGAGGAACTTTGATGTGGAGATGGAAGAATGCGATGGAGCACCATCCTGCTGCAGAATTTGGCCTCTTTTATGGTTGGGAATATAAGAGGTAGCTAAGATTTCTTGGTATTTTAGACTATTGAAGTTGCCTTCCACCCTGCAGATCTCTCGCACACCCCCATTCTGGATGTAACCCAGACCATGTTTTTTCTGCCACCAAACTTCACTGTTTTCTGGGTGAATCTCGGATCCATGCGGGCTCCAGTAGGTCTCCTGCAATATTTGCGGTGACTGTGGTGTAATTCAACAGAAGATTCATCTGAAAAATCCTTCTGCCACTTTTCCAGCGTCCATCCTTTTAGAAGGCTGTGGGCTTTGGCAAATGCCACACGGTTTTTCAATTGTCTTTTGTTTAGTGCTGGCTTCTGGGCACTGATTCGACCATGGAGGCCATTTGAGACAGAATCCGACAAACTGTTCTGGTTGACACAGGGACTTCAGGTGACCAGGTCTCATGGAGCTCTGCTGCAGTGGAAAATGGGCTGGCCTTGGATTTTCGAGCCAACAAACGGTCCTCTCGAGCAGTTGTCTTGCAGGGTCTACCTGACCTGGGTTTGCCATAAACGTCTCCAGTCTCTTAAAATCTTTTTTATCCTCTATACTTGACGCTGAGACACTTTGAAGGTGTCTGCCACATCAGCAGTGGATCTGGTCTTCAGCCTCTTGATAATCAAAACTTTAGTCTCAGGGTGAATCTTAGGCATGTTTGCAGAGGTCTAGTTGCAGTTGATTTGAAGGTCTAGTGCACTGGGGTTCTTTTATACACACCTGAGATCTAATTGATCCATTATTAGTAACAGGTGGAGCTAATATGACAAGGCGACAACACTTATGTCTTTGCAAAAATTGACTCAATTGGCTTTACCTAGCTTTAAATATTAGAATATTTTTGACAGTTTCATTTTGCACTGAAACATTATTACAAAAGCTGTTGGGATTAAAATGAGCCATTTCTTGTAAAAAAATCTTGATAAGATTGAGAAATATTTCAGCGGCACTTCAGGTCAATTTGTACACAAGCGACAAGACTTTTGTCAGGGACTGTAAGTATATCCACAGGTGTTCCCCAGGATCTATTCTGGGTCCATTGGAATTTACATTGTATATCGATGATCTTCCATCCGTTTTTCAGAAACAATCCAAATGTATGGATGACACTGTTATTTATATACATGGGAGCAGTGTGTGACAAGTTGCTAATGAACTTACAAAATCCATTGTTCACGTAACAGCTTGTTTAAAACAATGCTAAATATCCCTAACACGGCATGATTTTTTTTTTTTTTCAAGTGCAGTGCCAGATGTTTTTGTATCAGAGGAAAGGCTACAGATTGTATGTGAATATCAGTACCTTAAAATTTGAATAGATTCTAGACTTTCCTCTGCGCAAGAATGAAAGTCCATCCCATCAATAGAGGACTGGATACAAACAGTTCTTTAAGTTTGACCTTTAAAAATGGTTAATTAGCACTGTCAACATTATAATTTGATTCGATCCTTGATGTAAAAAAATTTATGTGTTAATTTGTTGCTATATTTCTTACGTCTTATGTATGTAGCACAATGTGTGTTTAGATAAACATTCCTAATAATATGTTTTCTGTAATATGATTTGCTTGTATCTTTTAATTAGTATTAGATAATGTGTTTAATGTGTTTCTTCTTCTTTTTCTTCGTATTAATATAAGATAATTTGTTTTTAGGGTGACTTATTAACATTCTGTCGAGGGCCTACAAATGAAAATACCCTTTTTGGCTAATTCTGGCACATTTACAGCCATGTTCAGTAATGTGCAGTGCCATATAAATAAATAAAGACTGACTGTGTGATGGTATGAATATATTCCAGGGGGACAAAATAGAGAATCAGGGTGCTTCTCAAATGGAAGGCTGCATATTTCGGCTGACACGTCATAAAGCGAAACTGAAGGCTGTCTGAATTTGAAGGATCTTTTGAAGGCAGCCTTTGTTTCACATCCTTCATTCAGCTCATTTTGAAGAACGCATCAAATGTATCCTTTGCATTATTACCCACAATACTTTGCATGCATTCCAATTCACGAAAAGTAACTGACGGAAAACAAGCCGGCACTGAGCTTGTCTGAGTTTATTATGAAATGCAAGACAAAGATTTCTGAGATGAAGGCATACATGTTATTTTTTGTTTTGGTGTAAATTAATCCCTTAACACTAAACTACTAATAATGTAAGCCACCGGAAGACCACAGATGGTTGTTATTCACTGTATTGTATTGTATTTATAGGAAGATTTTTTATACAAAGTATTTTTCCAAAGTAAAATTTTAATACAAAGTTTTTAGGACGATTCTAAGGGCCCATGCACTTTTGGGGGCCCCCGGAGATTGGTTTTATTAGTAGTAACAGTACTAGCAGTAATGTAGTATAAATGATAAATGTATAATCTACTAGAGTAACAAATACAAGAAAATGACGTCTTCTGCATTTTTCTGCATTTCCGGCAAAATTACCCCCCTAAATTAACTGAGTGCGAATTCCAGCGCAACGCTTCAGTTAACGGTCATGAAGTGCAAGATGTGATGTGTAGCTAAACTAAACAGCTGAGTTACGATATAAGTTTTAAAGAGCGACAGTGTATCAACCAATGCTCAGCTTTGGGAAGGGGAATATGTAGGTCAAGAAGGAGAAGGTGATGGAGATGAGAAGCAGGTATTTTGCTATTTAACACAGATATACATATAATTAAATTTCTGACAATGATTTTGGATCACTATAGGCCTGTATGTTTGGTACGGTAGGGGGGACCAACTTCATATTCTTTCATAGGGCCCAAAATTGCTAGCGGCACCCCAGTCCACACCCTTATTAGGATGTGAGGGAAGGATTAATCTGTGTATCCTCACTCATGACTCCTCAGGAAGCTTCCTCACTCCTCGTTCCTTGCGGTGCAATTCGAGAATTGAGGTATCTTTCAAGATAAATTAATACGATTGGTACGATTGGCTGGAAGAAGTAGAAGTTAGGAAATGAGGAAGCATCAATTTGAGTATTGAGAAGCACCCTAGGAGATTTCTGGAGACTTGGAAGGAGATTGCAGTTCAGAAGATTCTTCTGAGCATTCTGTTCATCAAAAAATCATGAACACAATGAGGTAAATGTGCAGCAAAAAGGTTTAAAGTGAAGTTCATAACATAATTTCGGGAGGAGTGAACCCATCTAATCTTTCAATAAACCGCTAAGCATATAAGCAGCCTCCTACCTCCTTCAGGCATCAGTCGTTTTGCATCCCTCCACCTCCCCAACTCCACCTACTTACATTACTGTTTACCTGTTTCTTCTTCCTAGCACTATTAGTCCCTGGGGGGTACATCTAAGCTTGAGTACAAGCAGCTTCCTCGAGCCCCTCCACCGTGGACAGCAAGCCAAATACGTTTAAACCTTATCAGCTAAAGAGTATATGGGTAAACGAACTCGTGAAACAACAATAATAAGAAGAAATGTTTCTTGAACAGTAATATTTCACAATATTGCCGTTTTCACCGTATTTTGGATCAAATAAATGCAGCCTTGTTGAGCAAAAGAGACTTCAAAAATAATAAAATAATCTTAATTTTCCCAAACTTCTGATGTGCTGTGTTTGTTTGTGTTTATTTTTCCATCTTTTAAGTGAGCTGGATTTATTTAACTGTTTGTTTGTTGTAATTGCAGGGATCACTTGACAAACAGAGACTAGTATTGAATACTGACCAATGGAACAACATGAAATTATGTAAATGATGACAGAATTGATATTTTTGAACAAACTATCCCTTTATGACCTGCATAATGAGAGGACATCTGTGGACGGTGGACAGGACTCCCAGACAGTTCCTGGACACAAGAAGGTGGCATGTGTTGGGCCAGTGGACACAGATGGATGTGACACAGCTGGAGAAGGGAAGGTGAAGACGGGCTTCAGAATTGGAGGATTAGTGGCTCTGTTAGACTCTGTAAGGGGCTCAATTACACTGTCCCCTGCATCCACAACCCAGAGGGGTGAAATTACATGCTCTGACTGGGTACAGTGCCTCAGTCCTGGGGTGAGCAGTGATGGATAACCAATGACCCAGACAGGGGTCACGTCTGTCAGATGAAAACCACAGTAGCTCAGGGCTCAATACATGCTATACATGGCGTCATTACACATGTTTACCTTCATTACATAGACAGACACTCAGCAACTTTATATGTGCATTGTTTTCTGGTTAAGGTCCATACTCTGGTTAGTTAAAGGGTTAGTTCACCCTAAAATGAAAATGCAGTCATTATTTACTCACCCTGGATTTGTTATAATGCAGTATGTCATTCTTTCTTTTTCGGACCACAAAAGGAGAAATAAAAAAAATGTCCTTCTCATGCTTGTCCATTTAGTGGCAGTGAATAGCAACAAGTGTTGAGTAACTAAAAAAGTCATCAATTACTAGCTACTAATTGCATCTTCATTATCATTACTGTTCTAATTACTCTCTCTAAAAAGTATTGCTTTACTTTTAGTATTACTAATTACTAATATTAAATATTACTAATTAAATTACAGTAATTAATTACTTAGCATCTAAAAAAAAAGATGCAAAAAGTATCACAGAATGATCTCATTCAACATAGTATGTCGTAAATTCTATGTGTTCTGGGGGTATACGATAGAGTTTGTTGAAAAAAAGAAAAACTGTGCACTTCTGTGCACGTCGTTCATTAGACTCTATTAGTGCCATGGTTCATTCAGACTCACCCAGAAAAAGCACACAAGTTGTGAGAAATCTAGATTAATAAAAACGCAACATGAAATGAAATGCCTAGAAATCCAAAAAGGACATCCATGTGTCCGTGTCCTTTCTTCACTAGGTTAAATGTGCTGTATGTGAGAATGTGTTACAAGCACGCCAGGCTCCACCCTCTCACAGCCACAATGATCCCTATCACCAGAATACTGAGCACACACACCTGCACGTCATCACCACGCTCACACTCAGTCACTGTCCGGTAACGTTTGCACATGCTACACTTCATGCTTGCTTCCTCGGACTCACCTGATACCGACCCGATCTCCAACGTATCCTGAGTGTCTCCTCGTCTCGTCCTGTCTCCTGGTCCTCGTCTCCTTCGATCCATTGTCCCTGTGATCTACATCCAGAAACATATCGTGTCACCAGCATATCCAGCATTCACCTGAAACACTCTCTCTCTGACTCTCACCGCACCTGCTTACATCCTGGTTCAGCAAATAAACTCTGCTTTCACCTGCCTCTGTTATCCGTGTCACCTCTGTTTGTAACAGAATGACAGCTACTAGTTGAAATGGGTACTGCAGTCCAAATTGGACAATGGAAGGCGATGAAACTTACACACTGTAAGTTGATGAGTTGATTTATCTGCTTTTTAATGTTTTTTTTTTCTTCTTTTTTAGATGGATGATGAGGCTTTTTAGGTCAGGTATAATCTGTGATCTCTGACCCAGTTCGTTTTGCTGGTTTTCCACCAAGTGGTAACCTGGGCTGCCGAAATACTATTGGGTAAAAAGTGTGGGGTTTTTCGCACAGACCAAAACAAAAACAGACATTTCGACACGGAAACGCACATTTCAAAGTAGAATAACTGGCTGTAGGTTTGGTTTTCAGAGAAACCAGTATGTGAACTCAGCATGTTTCCCAAGTATCTGCAAACATATTATGGTATTGTTATGCTTTAGTACAGTCAAAAACTTACATAAAGCACCTTTAAATATCTCCGGACAGGAACTCCAATTGTCAGTCAGAATGAAAGATTGAGATGTGATAACTTCTTGTTTGACGAACACGACAGATTTATTCACCTCAGATAAGAAAGTACATGGATTATTTTTTGTCATATTTTTATTCTTGCTTTTGCACAACTGTTTTTCTGGGTGGGTCGGATTGAACTGTAGTATTAATAGAGTCTCACGAACATGCAAGTCACACAGCCGTACACAAGACCAACAGCCAAGGTCAGGGTTTTCTTTAAATAATCCATTAAATTTAAGTTTATTTTTCACCAAACCCTATCATTTACCCCCAGAGCATTTGAGATATATAAGACACATGATGCAGCATATGGGAACATTCTGTGATCCTTTTGTGTCTTTTATTAAAGCTTGATGCTGGTCGCTATTTACTGCCATTATATGGACGAGCATGACAAAATATCTCCAAAATGTCTCCTTTTGTGAAACGAAATAAGGGCATTTTACCAACACCAGGGTGAGTAAATGATGACTTATTTTACGGTGAGCTAACACTTTAAGTCTTTATTCTGTAAGAGATTTACATATGCTTCACACATTTCATGTTCAGCATATTAGGACATGCTCATTTAATTCCTGTTGTTGACACTCTCTCTCTCTCTCTCTCTCGCCTTCTCAGTTAATGACTAGTGTTGCAGTTTATCTCACAGCAATTTATGTTGGTTATTTAAGTTTTTAAGTTGAAATACAGTAGGTGAAATTTCTTTGACAGTGTTAGATTATCTGAATGTTGAAGGTCAGTCAATTTTTAAGACATACTTTATACCTTGTATGCCAATTGTCTTTTATAGATTTCATAAACCAGAATATTGGCTTAACTGGGTTATGGGAGTCATGTCATTGTGTTGACAGATACATAATTGGAAAATCTGCAGATTCCGTTTTTTATTTTAAGTTTAATTTATAAAGCTTTTCATGAGCAATAGTGGCTAAAGTTGAAAAAAATGCATATGAATATGTAGGTGGTTTTCTTAGGTTCTTCATGATTTGCTGTAAAGATCTCCCGCTGGCTTACATCATTACACACTGACTGCAGTAAGCGGTCTGATCTGACAGGACTCATCTCGAAGTCTCCTCCGGGCTGGATAAGTGGAAACACACTTAAAGTTCAGTCAACACGAACACACACTCCATATCCCTGTGAATAAAACCACAAAGTCCTGCTAGTGTGTTTTAAAGAGGAGTATTTTGTGTGTATTCATAAGTGATAGAGTGTGTTTGGCTCAGGACATGTATAAGCTGAGCATCTGATTAACATTGCAGATGTGTTTAATTTTAGTTTTATATATAACAAGACATGAAGGATCTCTTTGACCACCACATCAGAATGCAATAATCGGCACTGCCAGCTGACCTGGGGTAAGCCTGATTATACAAGCTCCTATGTGTGTGTGTATCCACAGGCTGGTCTCATAACACTGGGATGTGGAAGCATTTTATTTGGATAGTCCCTCCAGCAGATCCTTCTATAAATGTCCAACAGACCATCTGTTACATGTGCGAAGTGTCAGCAGTGATTCTGATGATGAGCTACAGTTCAATATATACTCAAAGCTATAAAGCAACACCCAGTTTCATATTTTTCAAATGATTCCTCAAGTTGTAACTGATAATAACAGATAATACTGAAGGATCTACCTATAGTTTAACTTTGCCCTAGGACCACTGCACTATACACTGATTAGGCATAACATTATGACCTAATATTGTGTTGGTCCCCCTTTGCTGCCAAAACAGCCCTGACCTGTCGAGACATGGACTCCACTAGACCCCTGAAGGTGTGCTGTGGTATCTGGCACCAAGATGTTAGCAGCAGATCCTTTGAGTCCTATAAGTTGCGAGGTGGGACCTCCATGGATCGGACTTGTTTGTTCAGCACATCCACAGATGCTCGATTGGATTGAGATCTGGGGAATTTGGAGGCCAAGTCAACACCTCAAACTCGTTGTTGTGCTCCTCAAACCATTCCTGAACCATTGTTGCTTTGTGGCAGGTGCATTGTCCTGCTGAAAGAGCCACAGCCACCAGGGAAAACCATTTCCATGAAAGGACATGGTCTGCAACAATGCTTCGGTAGGTAGTACGTGTCAAAGTAACATCCACATGGATGGTAGGACCCAAGGTTTCCCAGTAGAACATTGCCCAAAGCATCACACTGCCTCCGCCGGCTCGCCTTCTTCCCATAGAGCATCATGGATAAGCCCCAGATAAGCAATGCACACGCACCCGGCCATCCACGTGATGTAAAAGAAACCATGATTCATCAGATCAGGCCACCTTCTTTCATTGTTCCGTGGTCCAGTTCTGATGCTCACGTGTCTCTGTTGGCGCTTTCGGGGGTGGACAGCGGTCCCCATACGCAACAAACTGCGATGCACTGTGTATTCTGACACCTTTCTATCAGAACCAGCATTAACTTCTTGAGCAATTTGAGCTCCAGTAGCTTGTCTGTTTGATCGGACCACACGGGACAGCCTTCGCTCCACACGTGTATCAATGAGCCTTGGCCGCTCATGACACTGTTTCCGGTTCTCCACTGTTCCTTCCTTGGAGCACTTTTGATAGATCCTGACCACTGCAGACCGGGAACAGCCCACAAGACGAGATCCTCTGACCCAGTCTTCTAGCCAACTCATGTTATGCCTGATCGGTGTATATATATTCAAATTATCGGTAGAAACACAAATGCAAATGAGCTTTATTATATAATCATTATAATCACATAATCATATAGAATCAAAACACCACTCTTGAGCTCACACAGTATACTACTACTGACATTGTAACCAGTTCATACTGCACAGCACTATTGTTGATGCTATATGAAAATGGAGTTTTATTCAGAGGACCAAAATGAGCATAATGCAATTTAGTGCAGATACTCATATTTATATGGCCAAAATGTAAGATGAAATTCTTATATCTTATAATATAAATTGAGAAATTCACATACACCAATCCAATCAGAGCAGTCATACAGAAACAAATGCGATTTAAATATGATTTTAAACTACATAGGTAACTCAAAATTGATTTTTAAGTCAAATGTCATGTGATTTTTTTGTCGTTCACACTTGCTAAATCTGATCAGATTTCATTCGGGTAAAAATCGGATTTGGAACGTAGCCTTTGAACGTGGCATGGTTGTTGGTGCCAGACGGGCAGGTCTGAGTATTTCAGAAACTGCTAATCTACTGGGATTTTCACACACAACCATCTGTAGGGTTTACAAAGAATGGGCCAAAAAAAAGAGAAAATATCGAGCGGCAGTTCTGTGGGTGAAAATGCCTTGAGGATGCCAGAGGTCAGAGGAGAATGGCCAGTCTGGTTCAACTGATCTCGTTAAAACCGAGGTCTGCAGATCAACATCTTTGAACACACAACACGTCAGCATAGATGAGTATGTGCAGTTCCTGTGCATTCCTGTCAGCAAACTGAGGGTACAATTCACACGGGCTCACCAAAACTGGACAATAGAAGACTGGAAAAACATTGCCTGATCTGAAGAATCTCGATTTCTGCAGCAACATTCAGGGTGTCAGGTCAGAATTTGGAATTAAACAACATGAAAGAATGGATCCATCCTGCCTTGAGCAGTTCAGACTGATGCTGGTGTAATGGTTTGGAGAATTATTTTCTAGGCACACTTTGGGCCCTTTAATACGCAACTTAACTTCCATATTCTGTAAATCACATTGGTGCTTCATGAAAAAAATTGCTGTTTTTTCTCAAGATAACTTTAAAGGAGAGAGCAAATTTGAGAATTACCGATGTCACACGCATTTGCAGGTGCATATCTTAAAGTTTTTACATTTTTCTTCTTCGCACTAACATTTAGATATTTAAATAGAATAAAACACCGATAACAAAGTGAACTAAGTAAGTTAGGTGATTACTTTAAAGTCCATAGATTGGTTTATGTTTATGTTTCAATATGTTCTATAAAGGCAACTACAACTAACTGGATTTCTGTGTAAATATTCCCAGGCGTTCTTGAACGATTGACCTATCAAGTATGTATCTTGCAAGACCAGTGTGTTTTCCGATGTATGCTGTGGCATTTAGACTCGTACATGTGTGTGTTTGAAGAAGAGTGTGTGTGAACGCTGGAGAATCACTTATTTTCTGCATTCCTGTGGCCGACTGTAGTGAGGAAGTATTGCTGGGAAACTTTGAGTGTGTAAACACACAGTATCTGTCTGATTCTCACCCTACTGACACCACACTGCCCTCCTTTGACACCGGACAGCACATGCCTCATCTGTGTGTGAGGGATTGAGACAGACAGAATAAGAGAGAATGTACAGTAGTTCAACTACAGTTTGTTAGAATTAGACCTACTTTTGTTACTATTCTGATTTCTAAGTTTTGTTCTGGCTGAGCAGAAACACACAATTTACCAGATGCAGTGTTTACTGAACCAACTCATTAAAGGGAGACTAGTTATTTTCTTGTGACATTTTCTAACTGTCAGTAACTTATAACATTTAATACAGCTCGTTCTGGCTCTCAATTATGATTGGCTGAGAGCCTTTTCTAGCCATGCAATATTCTACCAGTATCACCACTGGAACCATTACACCGTTTGTATCTCCGCTTGCAGCATTTCTCTCATAGAGAGCGTCATGGCAGACAAGAAAAGCCACCACGATTTTACAAATAATACTGTTGTTGTGTGACGAAATGTAAAGTTTCTCGGAGATTGAGCTCCAGACGGTCAGCAGCTGTTCAGCGCTCGTGTACCCGTGAAGAACAGCTTCATCTCGGCCAGTCCTTTCAGGAATTTGTGCTGGCTCTTATGTAGATAGTGGTTAAACAGGTATAATTCATTTTGGGTATAACAAACAGGCAATCTTTGGTCTTATTCATCTATTACTTGTTCCAGAGCAAACCAATTTGGTGTTTGGCATAGTATCATAACTTTATATTTGTATTTAACTGAAATCCTGTAATATAACTACCGCTGCTTATTATACAAATAATAGTTTATTATAAATATTCTATAACTTGTATTTATAACCTCAACAAAAGCCATGTTGTATTATATAATGCATGTGCAACCAAACTCTGTTCTGTTCATTTATGTTCCGAACAATCTTCTGAACATAAATGACTTCTGAACTCTGAAGAAAAAACTTCTGAACAATCTTCTAATTTTAACTCATGGAAGTTATTATAAAATTTACCAAATTACCATTTTCCCCCCTCAGTCCATATTCTTATTAAAATAATAATAATAATAATAATAATACAATTAAATAAATAAAATAAAATAATGAAAAGCTTAATAAAAAAGAGACGTAATATAAATGTAGCTGTAGGTTTTGTTTCAGTGGGGTGATGATGACGCGACCGCCTCTCCTGATATTAAAGAGCCATTATCATGCAGGCTGATAACATTGTGTCTCTCTCTGCATGCATACCATTGATTAGCAAAACTAACATTGTCTAAACAGGATTCTTTAAGCACGGCAGTCATGCTGGACCTTCCAGAAGTGTATTGGATACGCTTCGACTTCGATTTAAACACCTCATTATTGATAGCTACATTCAATTTACATGTATTTTTTTAAAATAACGACTGTCTTTATGAGTGAGTCAGTAGCAAAGACTTATACACTCACCTAAAGGATTATTAGGAACACCATACTAATACTGTGTTTGACCCCCTTTCGCCTTCAGAACTGCCTTAATTGTGCGTGGCATTGATTCAACAAGGTGCTGAAAGCATTCATTAGAAATGTTGGCCCATATTGATAGGATAGCATCTTGCAGTTGATGGAGATTTGTGGGATGCACATCCAGGGCACGAAGCTCCCGTTCCACCACATCCCAAAGATGCTCTATTGGGTTGAGATCTGGTGACTGTGGGGGCCATTTTAGTACAGTGAACTCATTGTCATGTTCAAGAAACCAATTTGAAATGATTCGAGCTTTGTGACATGGTGCATTATCCTGCTGGAAGTAGCCATCAGAGGATGGGTACATGATGGTCACAAAGGGATGGACATGGTCAAAACAATGCTCAGGTAGGCCGTGGCATTTAAAAGATGCCCAATTGGCACTAAGGGGTCTAAAGTGTGCCAAGAAAACATCCCCCACACCATTACACCACCACCACCAGCCTGCACAGTGATAACAAGGCATGATGGATCCATGTTCTCAATCTGTTTACGCCAAATTCTGACTCTACCATCTGAATGTCTCAACAGAAATCGAGACTAATCAGACCAGGCAACATTTTTCCAGTTTTCAACTGTCCAATTTTGGTGCGCTTGTGCAAACTGTAGCCTCTTTTTCCTATTTGTAGTGGAGATGAGTGGTACCCGGTAGGGTCTTCTGCTGTTGTAGCCCATCCGCCTCAAGGTTGTGCGTGTTGTGGCTTCACAAACCGTTTAACGGTTGTATTTCAGTCAAAGTTGCTCTTCTATCAGCTTGAATCAGTCGTCCCATTCTCCTCTGAACTCTAGCATCAACAAGGCATTTTTGCCCACAGGACTGCCGCATACTGGTTGTTTTTTCCTTTTCACACCATTCTTTGTAAACCCTAGAAATGGTTGTGCATGAAAATCCCAGTAACTGAGCAGATTGTGAAATACTCAGACCGGCCTGTCTGGCACCAACAACCATGCCACGCTCAAAAATTGCTTAAATCACCTTTCTTTCCCATTCTGACATTCAGTTTGGAGTTCAGGAGATTGTCTTGACCAGGACCACACCCCTAAATGCATTGAAGCAACTGCCATGTGATTTGTTGATTAGATAATTGCATTAATGAGAAATTGAACAGTTGTTCCTAATAATCCTTTAGGTGAGTGTATATTGAAATGGACTGAAACCAGGTTAGAAACAATAACTGTCATGGAAAAATCCCCTTAACTGTTAAAAGAACAAAGACAAAGATATCCTCAGAGGACATTCAAACTGATTTTGTGATTATGAATATAAGATTCACCAGAAGAATATCATCTAGATGCAGGAAATGCACAAGCATAGTCTATCTCTCTCATAAAACTCTACATAATACAATAAGCTTTAATGAAGCAACTCAACATTCCTTCGTTACTAGTTTAAAAGTGACGTTTCAGAATTAGCAACAGAGGTCAAACTGTCAACTTGAGATCTGAATATGTGGCGGAAGGAAGTAGTTCTGCACAAAAGAGGGTTTATTTACACACTTGTTTCATCAAACTGTTGTATGAACACAATATCACACTCGTAGTTGAGCGATATAGATGTATGATGTTAAAACTAACCCTTTAAGTCCCGTTTCCACAGAAATTACCTGGAACAATTTATTCCCAGGAACTTTTTCTCCCAGAGACCTGTTGCTGTCTGCGTTTCCATCGCGGTCTAAAGCACCATGGAGATTAGTCCAGTGACGTAGGATTGCACGTGACTTTCCAGAGCCCACTGAATTTCATCTTCTGCAAATACACTTAATAAAGCCTGAACATCATCGACGGTTGACTTTTAGGTTGAAATAAAATGCTGGATGAGCTCAACTAATCAGCTTGTTCAGCGCCCAAGTCCCACCCCCGAAAGTTCCAGAACTTTGAAGAAGTACTACCTCAGATTTTTACCCGGAACTTCATTTAGACCCCGGTCCCTGCGGTTGAAGTCCCTATAGTTCCTGGGGAAAGTACCTGTGGTGGAAACATAGCTTTAGTCGCACCAGCAGGAAAAAAGGTTGCAAACTGTAATCTATATTTATGTGTATGTGTGGGCATGTTTTTGTGAAATATCAGGACACAAATGTGTATAATGACATGGGTATGACATAGGTATTACAAAAAGAGGGTGAAATATGAGGACGTTCCCCATGTCCTCACTTTTCAAAATGCTTATAAATCACACAGGATGAGGGTTTTTTCACAGAAAGTAAACTGCGCAGTCTCCTGTGATGGGTAGGTTTAGGGGCAGGGGCAGTGTAGGGGGATAGAAAATACGTATTACAGTATATGCAGGAGAAAGGTGTTTCATACATAGAATGTCTCTCTGTGGTCTCTAAAAGCAGGCTAATTAAATAACTCACATCGATGTTTCATGTAAACTGATTTTTTTGTTGTTGTTTGTTAAATAATAGAAACCCCAGAAAGGAGATCAGGACCAGAGATTACAACAGAATGGATTGATATGAGCATATCTGCAAACAATTTACACCGTTTCTTTGCCACAGCTCCAGAGCATTTGTTCACCAGTTTATCATTTTTATGGCTATATAGAGATTTGGGCAGTGGCAAGCAAATAGACAAGAAAACCCAAAGCAAACAGTGATTCATCCAGCTCCTGCGAGTGTTTATGAAGCATGCCTGTGAGAGTACTGAGGGGTTTCTGAGACCACGCCAGTCATTGTCAACAGTCAAGCCAACTTACTCACCACTGATCCATCTGTACAAGGATCTGCTTGAGGACATTTATGCTAAATCCTCACTATGGAATTATGGGATTGATATGGCATTTATGTGGACAGGGTGCAAATTATGTGGTTTGATACCCCTATTTAAGGCTTGAACCTCCTAAATGGAAATCAAAACAAAAGGTTAGAGGATTTCAGGTTTCGAGTTTAAAGGACAATAAACAATTTTGGTACCACCAACGTAAAATCTGGGTCCTGAAGCTAAACCAGTTGAGAACCTAACAGACTAACTGTGTTGACTGGTGTGAATTTGAATGGTATGCATAAAATCTGTGGGCGTCACAGTCCAATTTCCTATGTGTCGCAAAGGCTTAGTTTGACTAAAGGGTCTGGAAGCACATGAGAGTGAAAGCATGTGTGTGTGTTTGTGATCTGTCCGACGACTCAAACTGCCTCTGGCATTGCCAAGTCCAATTTGGCAGACAGAGAAGAGAGAGTGGCATTCTGGGAAACACGTTTTTGATTGGCCATGGAGAGATTGTACTTTTTGGTTGGAACAGCGTTTTGATGATTCAGTTGATTTAAGTGAAGTGACGACTGAGGAGTGTGCTTCAAAGCAAGGCTGTGTTTAAGTCCAATTTCTTTATGCCCTTCCCTTACTAAACTCCCTCTGGCTCGTTCACTCGGATGTACGTCATTGCTTACGTTGCACGAGTGCCCATTACTGACGGAACCCTTGAAATGTGTTTAAATGGAACATCCTAACCCCTTCATCACTTGGAATCTGCAATGGAGCTGATTTATTATTTAGTTTTTTTCCTTATGAATTTGTTTTACACACCATTCTATAGGCATGTATGTATACTTTGGCTGTTGGAGAAAATATTTTTAAGAATACACAAACAAAAATGATAACGCTGCATGTTGCATTGTGGTCTATGGATCTGCCTGAAGTGTACATTTTAAGTAGACTCACTCCCTTGGTCAAAATTGAGGGGTCGAGGGGTCGAACTTCCCTTGCCCACTTAACAAAGTTGAATGCACATCAAAATGGCGGCAGAGATTCCCCCGAGGGGAAGTGCTTAGGGAAGTTCACTGGTATGTCTAAAAGCTGAGTTAAAGGCAGCCAAAGTTTCTGAACAAAGAATGACAGGTCGGGGCATATACATGAAGTTTCACAAAATCACCAATTCCAACACAAATTGGTGCAACAAACTGGTTTCACAATTGCCATATAGTATCACACCATATGATGCTTTGCAGACTGTATGCAACTCCACAATACAGGGTTAGGTATCGTTTGAATTTAAACAATTCCGAATGAATTTAATTTGATTCAGATTCTTATCTATTCCTAATTTCAATTCCAGTAAGGTAAAAGAAAAAGAAAAAACACTTAGATGTCATTCACATTTATTCTAAATCGTATTGCAAAACATTTAAATGTCGCTGAATACCATTTACAAAAATCAACATGCTAAAGAAAACTTACACAAGAAATGTTTGCCTATGGTTTAAAAATGGGGATGGGGTTAATGGGGATTGTTCTGGATTTTTGTTCTGGATCTTCCATGACCCTTTAAAGGAACAATATGTGAACATTTTATTTGAGTATGCTTGCTGTAATCAGTATGGATTTATTGCTGATTGCTAGCTTTGATTATCTGCTGCTTTAGTGTCTTCACACACACACACACACACACACACACACACACACACACACACACGCGCACACTCACTCTTTTAGAAACTCAGACCACATGCCGTCACAGATGACATTTCTCCCTGTTTTCCTGCACTGAAGGTCATGACAGGGTCGGTCCAACTCCAGGAAATAGGGTGTGGAGGGACCCAGCAGGGCTGCTGAACTCCTGCTGTCTGTATGGGCTGAGGGGGTCAAAGGTTGCAAAGACACAACAGGAGAGCACTCAGTCCTGCCTCAAAGCTACAAAGAGCCTCTAGTAGCTCAGGCAGAAAGACAGGCCCTCCATCCGTCAACACTTCACTCACAATTTCTCATACGTCAAGTCAAGTCACCTTTATTTATATAGCGCTTTATACAACACCGCTTGCAGCTTCACAGTAGTAAACAGAGCAATACCAGAATCAATAACGCTAGCTTCATCATATACAGTGTGTTGCTGTAAATCAGCTCTACAGAAGACAATAGTGCAATTATTCAGCTGAAGTCAATAAATGTGTACAATTCATCAATTATGAAACAAGTTCAATTCAGCTATAAAGCAGCTCTACAGAAGATAATAGTCTTGTTCTTCAGCTCAATTCAGAGTTGATTCAATACAGTTCAGTAACAGTGCCGGTTCAGAAGAAGCTCTGCAGATTTGTATGTCATCTTATAGTGTCAGTGCAGTTGAATTGATAATATTGTTGAATATTAAGTGTCTCAAGAAACTAAGTAAGCCAAAGGTGACCATACAAGGAATCCAAACAAAAATCCAAAGAAAAAACCTTGGGATAGACTCAATCTGGGAGCCAGTTCTCCTCTGGCCAAATGAACGAACATGGTATGTTTTTGAATTAATTTGACATAGAATACATTTTTACCCATTCGTAGATGAGGCACGTTGTCAAGCTAACTCCCTGTTTGGATTAACCTATCCTTTTTTTATATATAACATGTGACAGCTAACTCACTCTAGCTGCTTCCAGTACTGCTCAAAGTAAGAGTAAGGTTTTCATCATCTCTTTTGTTATTTGTTTCTAAATTCAGAGGTGGCAAAGTGTTCCAGAGCCTCTGACCCAGCTAACCATGTTTGGTCTCCTCCACCAGCACAGAGGGAGCTCGAAAAGAAACATTCCCTCTCTAATCCCCAAACACTTCCCTAAACGTTTCAACAGCGTTGTGTGCAGGTTCAGAGCATTGCTCTGCAGAGGTCCTGCTCTTTAATGGATTTGGCTAGCGGGAGGTTTAACGTATGGCCTCTGTTAAAGCTATCAGTGCGAGTACTGGTGCGGTCTGGGCCCACTAAGCAGATGAGTGTAAATATGAAAGAAAGAGAGGAAACCAAACCCTAGCTTAAAAACTCGCTCCAGCCTATAGGGTGACTAGATGTCCTGGCTTACCCCGACTGAAATCTGTAAATAGGCCAATAAATTTATGTTAAAATTAGGCCTGTCATAAATACAAGTTTTTCAGATTTTTCGTGTTTTCTCTGTTATATGTTAGGGGGCGCTATTGCACATCTTCTGAAGGAGTAATAAATCTCCTGTTCAAAACACATGTGAAGAAGACGCAGAAATGAGCGATAGCATGTGTAATCATATACATATTTAAAATAATGCGACCATCAACATTAAACAGCATTTGAATCAAAACTGCCTAATGTTTCTGAATGAAATGTCGCCCCAGGATGAGCTGGAAGCTTTGGGGGTGTTGATGGACTCCATCTACCCCATCTGTGTTTTGATCATCGTTCTGACTCCCATCTGGATGTGGTTTTTTAAATCAGATTTTCTCAGCTTTTTGTTCAAAATGTTGCTTTTTTATCAAACTGACCCATATTCAAGTGTTGATAAAAAGAATCACACCAACTTTGACTACTTTGTAGCTACAACAGATGTCCAAATGGTTTTTAGATAGAAAACTTTACTTAAAGGCCATTCTCTTTGCATCTAGAATGAAATTAAAGAAGGATGACACTTTCTTGGGTAAGATTAACGATACGGCAAGAGTAAAAAAATTGTTAGCAGATGCCTTGATTCAACCCCATTTTGATTATGCCACCTCCTTTTGGAATAGTAGTTGTTCCCAGGGTATGAAAAGTAAAGTGCAAAAGGTTCAAAACAAATTCGTTCAAATAATTTTTAAATTTCATCCTTGAACACATTTGGGTAGTGAATGTTTTAAGGAGTTAGGATTGTTGACTGTGGAAAAAAGTTTTTTATTTTTTTTTTAATTGGGTATGTTCCAAGCTATTTAGAAAAATACTTTCATATACAGTAGTAAGACAACAGCATACCTATGACACTAGGGGTAGGAATTTTAATATTTGTCAATATTAGTAAATGTAAGAGTTTGCTGGGGGAAAATGTTTTTATACACTAGTGCTATTGCATGGAATAAATTACCAGAGTCAATAAAGGGAGTTAAGGATTTGGGGAGTTTTAAAAGATCTGTAAAAAAATTGGCTGTTTTTTTTTTTTTTATGGGTGTAAATTGTTAATAGTGATTGTATTGTTTACATGTGATTTGTGTTTATTGTTTTAAAATTAGTATTTGGTTAAGTTTCTCTGTCACTACTGTACAGCCTCTATCCTTAGTATTAACATCAAGGGCAATGGAAATAAGCCAATGGCTTTATTGTGTTTTTATCCTCCTTGGGATATTTGATATTTTGTACAGTTTTTTAAACTTGTTAACTAAATTTCAATTAAATTACATTCAACAGCCTATAAATCAAAACTGCCTAATGTTACAGAATAAATTGTCAAATCAACGAAGAGGTAACGACCGTGGAAGCTTTGGGGATGTTGATTGACCCAATCTACTCAGCCTATGCTTTGATCATTCTCTGAATCCGATCTGGATGAAGTCTTTAAAGAAAATGCGATTTTCTCAGCTTTTTGATAAAAAATGTTGAAGCTGACTGGCAACTTTTTAGAAAATGCTGGTTGGGGAAAAGAGTTAAAGGCATGAAATAGATGCAATATATAGCAATGAATATTTTCGTGTCTGCTGCCTATGATGTCAAAGGTTGTTAGCAAAGGGTTTAGGACTATGCACGTTCTTGTCATGATGTCGTAATTAGTCGTGATTAGTCAAGGCTCAAAAACTTCCATGCCCTGGAGCAGCCATATAGCCACAAAGCTAACAGCCATGGACTGCAAGCTTATATTTTCATTATAATAGAGTCCTGAAGAACAGTGGCACACTAATGCACTCGTCCTCTGCACCTGATCATGACGCTGCAGAGTCTAGTGTGAATGCACTTAGCATGTGGCCCTGCTGCCCCTGTTTTCCACTTCAAAGCTCAAAGGCATGTGAATGGTCAGAGACAGAGCGCTTTTCTCCTGCTTAACTTCTGTAGGGAAACTTAATCTCTCATCAGGGGGGTCTGTCCTTACCCTCTTCTACCTCCCTGAGAGGCAGAACGCTAAACAGCAAAGCACCACTGCCCTCTACTCAACCCCGCAGGTGCACTGCCCACCATGATGCCACCTGTTATTATAAAAGCTAGTTCTCTTCTGTAAATCAGAGATTTTGTCCTAACCAGTCATAACCATGGCAAGTGATGAGCAACAAGTTTTGATTTGTGCCGTGTTCCAGAAAGTAGCCCCACTGGAAGTCTGTTTGGTCCAAAATCACATTTAGAGCTTATCAAGCTTTCTAAAGCAGCCATAGAAGCCATCACAACACTATGGTCCCTATGCAAGTGTTTTTGCTAGTTTCAGCCCGACGTAGTTATCATCCAGCGGCACATTGTTTAAATAGCATTTGCACTGGCGCCCATCTGTTTGCCCATGGGCATGCTGGTCTGAAAACCAGGTGTGTTCAGGCGCATTGTTGGCATGTTGCTATTTTGAGGAACTGAAAATGACTGGCATGTTTGTGTGCTGCTGCAAAACTTGACCAACAAAACCTGCTCTTAAGTCAATAGTGCAGTATTTCTTGTGTTATTTAAAGGGCGTGTTAGTAATATGAGCCTATAGGCAGATGCACAACGTGCATTGACTTTGATTATTACACACACAGGGACGTGCAGCAGCACACAAACATGCCAAATATTAAAAATAAAAGGATTCCTCTCTGGAGAAGCGTTCAGTCATTCCGATTGCAAATTCCTCCATGTAAATAGCAAATCTGCCATGGTGCGAGCGCAACTGGCTTTTAAAGGGAATGGGAGATGAGACTCTGCTTGGTTTATTGCATGTTATGCCCAAAACAAACCCATGACTCATTAAGAGACGAGGGACAACCCTTTTGGACCATGCGCTGGGCACGTAGACGTTTTTTTCTATCATTAAGTCTTTCCCCGCCAAACACAGATTTTTCCGTTATTTGTGAGAAAACGCTTTCCAGCCCAAAACTGATTTTTCCAGGTTTCCGTGCTTTCACTGTTAGATGCTAGGAGGCACTATTATGCATCTTCTGAATGAGTACTGAATCTCCAGATCAAAACACAAGCGAGGAAGGCGCAGTAAAACAATCGAACGCATGTAAGCAGATTCATATGTAAAATAACGTAATCATCAACATGATATAAATCAAAACTGCCTAATGTTACTGAATGAAATGTGGACCCAGGGCGAGCTGTAGGACTGTGAAGCATTAAGGGTGTTGATGGACTTGATCTACTCCATCTGTGTTTGATCATCGCTCTGAATCTGATCTGGATGTAGCCTTTGACAAAAACGTGATTTTGTTAAAAATTTTATGAAACTTACCCATATTACCCAAGTGTTGATAGAAAAAAAGGAATGCATGAAGCTAGAATAAAATGTTTTTATTTATTTTTTAAAGAATAGGTCAGCTCTTTCTTTTGATATATTGCATGCTCAGATATTCATAAAACAAAATATTCTATGGGCTATTACATTTTGGTGAAAATGGTCAAAAACCCTGGCGGATGTCTGGCAACTTTTTTTTTTAAAACGCTGGCGGGAAAGAGTTAAACTGGCAAAAGAGAAGTGCACCTGCGCAATGCGATTCAGACCATGCGCTCAGATCATTAAAATAGGGCCCTCAGCAGATTTAGAAAACATAAAAAATGTCCAAAAGACTGGACAAGGTTCATGTTTATTCACATACCCAAGAAAGTAGACACTAACGACTATCAATTGTCGAACAGTCGTGCTAGTAAGATTCTATTGAAGATCCTTCAGTGGTGACTACAACCATACGTCAAGATAGAACTGCCAGAAGAGCAAGCCGTGTTTCAGAAAAGGTAGAAAAACCCGAGACATCATAGCAGATGTAGGATGGACATTAGAGAAGGCCAATTAATAGAGCCTCTACCTATGCTTTACAGATTACAGCAAGGCTTTTGACCATGTGGATCACCAGAAACTCTGGGTGAATTTAAAGAACATGGGCGTTCCAAACCATCTGATCATTCTAATGAAAAATATTTATATTGAGCAGGAAGCAACAGTTCCAACAGAATTTGGAGAACAGTTGAATGTGGCATTAGACAATGATATCCTATATATGTTCAATTTGTATACCAAAGCAATCTTCAGAGAGGCTGGTTTAGCCTAAAGTGACGGAAGGAATCAAAGTGGGAGGAAGGAATGTAAACAATTTGAGATATGCTGATGATACCATCTTCCTGGCGAGCAGCTCAGATGATATGAAAACCTTACTAAGGAAGGTCAAAAGGGAAAGTTATGCTTAATTTGAAGAAAAACCAAAATACTGATGATGGACAAATACGATCACGATACATTTGAACTGGATGGTGATGAAATAGAAGTGGTCAAAGACTTTAAACTACTGGGATCACTGGTCAATTGGGATGCAACAAAAATTCAGGAAATTAAAAGAAGAATCGCCATGGGAAAGTCTACAATTGTCACGATCCCAGCTCTGGGTCTTTAGTTTAATATGGACTTTTATGTTGAAGTGCCTTCTGTTTTCATTGTTTCTATGTTCTCTTCCTGTTTGGTTTCTGTCTCTCCACATTGTCTTATCAGTTGTTATGGTTACCTTCATTGTACACACCTGGAGTCTATCTACACATTGTTTTGTGTATTTAAGGTCTTGGTTTTCATGTAGGGTTTGCTAGTCGTTAATTGTAAGTCTGGATGTCTTGACCTGCGTTTACCCTTCTTTGGTATGGATCAGGCTTGTGTTCTGGTTCTGATGTCCCTGTACTTTTCTGAGGAGTCTTGGAATTAAATGTGTGCGTGCAAATGGATTCTCTCTCAGCTTCTTTTCTCAGTGATCTGTTACAGAACGACTAACCAAACATGAATCCAGTCGCACTGGTTCTCACCCTCCGTCATGGAGATCGGAGGATAAAGGATCACGTTAGGGAGTGGTATGAAGTGGCACAGTTGTCTGGGTTGGACTCACAGTGCCTTATGATTTTTTTCGAGGGGGACTATCTGAACCACTCAAGTTGCTCATGCCCTGGCATCAACCTAATTGGACGTTGGAGGAATATGTGGGAATCGCATTGCGGCTGCGTGGCTCTACATATACTGTGGGGGCTGTGGAGGAACACGGCACTCCCGCAGTACCCGCCAATCCAGAGTTTAGTCCCGTCCTAGCCTCTGTCCAGATCTCAGTTCCTGTGGTCCCGAGTCTGATGGTTCCTGCTCCAGTGGTCCCTGATTCGGTGGTCCCGAGTCCGGTGGTCCCTTCTCTGTTGGTCCTTAATCCGGTGGCTCCTGCTCCGGTGGTCCCGAGTCTGGTGGTTCTTGCTCCGGTGGGCCCAAGTCCAGTGGTCTCTGCTCCTGTGGTCTCGAGTCCAGTGGTCCCTGCTCCGGTGGTCCCTTCTCCGTTGGTCCCAAGTCCGGTGGTCCCTGCTCCGGCGGTCCCTGCTCCGGTGGTCCCTGCTCCGGTGGTCCCTGCTCTGGTGGTTCTTGCTCCGGTGGTCCCGAGTCCAGTGGTCTCTGCTCGGGTGGTCTTGAGTCCGGTGGTCCCTGCTCCGGTGGTCCCGAGTACAGTGGTCCCTGCTCCGGTGGTCCCTGCTCCGGTGGTCCATGCTCCGGTGGTCTCTGCTCTGGTGGTCTCTGCTCTGGTGGTCCCGAGTCCAGTGGTCCCTGCTCCGGTGGTCCATGCTCTGGTGGTCCCTGCTCTGGTGGTCTCTGTTCTGGTGGTTCCTGCTCCAGTGGTCCATGCTCTGGTGGTCCATGCTCCGGTGGTCCATGCTCTGGTGGTCCATGCTCCAGTGGTCCCTGCTCTGGTGGTCCATGCTCTGGTGGTCCATGCTCCAGTGGTCCCTGCTCCGGTGGTCCCTGCTCTGGTGGTCCCTGCTCTGGTGGTCCCTGCTCTGGTGGTCCATGCTCTGGTGGTCCCTGCTCCGGTGGTCCCGAGTCTGGTGATCCCTGCTCGGTGGTCTCTGCTCTGGTGGTCCCCGCTCCGGCGGTCCCTGCGCCAGCAGTTTCAATCCCAGAGACCATCACGGAGGTTGCTGCCATCTCGGAGGCGCTTCCCAGGCGCCTTGCTCGGCCCGCACCATTCTGGCCTCCCGAACTCTGTGGGCCGCACTGGCCTCCCGAACTCTGTGGGCCGCCCTGGCCTCCCGAATTCTGTGGCCCTCCCTGGTCTGTCGCTCCCGTCCCTCCCTGGTCTGTCCCGCCCTGGTCTATCCTGCCATCCCGCCCCTGGGTCTGCCTCCGCTCCACCTCCCTTCTGGACCTTTTAGGAGTGACTAAATTCCACTCCATTGAGGGGAGGTTATGTCACGATCCCAGCTCTGGGTCCTTAGTTTAATATGGACTTTTATGTTGAAGTGCCTTCTTTTTTCATTGTTTCTATGTTCTCTTCCTGATAGGTTTCTGTCTCTCCACATTGTCTTATCAGTTGTGTTCTGGTTTTCGTGCTTGTGTTCTGGTTCTGATGTCCCTGTACTTTTCTGAGGAGTCTTGGAATTAAATGTATGCGTGCAAATGGATTCTCTCTCAGCTTCTTTTCTCAGTGATCTGTTACAACAATGAAGTCACTAGACAAGATATCTAGACAAGATGACATCTTCCTAAAAACAAAAATACGGCCTCAGGGCTCCAGACTGCGACTAAAACGGTTGCATTCGCGACCAAAAATAATAATTTAAAATAAGTGAAATTTATAGCCAGTGGCGACCATATAAATTTATGATTTAAAAATTGTGATTGTTTGCTTTCACTGTATCAAAATTCTGTAATTTTTACAGCAAAATTTTACAGAATATTACTGTTTAAGCATTTTTAAGCAAGATGTAGCTGTAGTTTGCAATGCATTATGGGTCAGACAACGTTTTACAGTTGTTAACAGTATATTTCCATGTCAACTGTAATAAATTTACAAGAAAGAGGTGTTGTAGCTTATGCCTTTTCACAATAAGTTACAGTGGTGTGGCATTATGGGATTGAGAGGACTTCAAAAATCCCAAATCTTTCTGTCTCTCCATTGAGTCTACGCAATTACCACTTTCAAGCCCCAGAAAGTTAGTAAAGACATCATTAAAGGAATCCATGAGACTACAGTGTTTTTACCGGCATGTTCTGTCACCTTTTAATATGTCATTTTTAACTTGTGTGTTAATTTTAGTCAATTTTAATTTTAGGCGCTCTTTAATGTGGCCTGACAGATCGACAGATTAATCAGCATTTTCACCTTGGAAAGAGCTTGTGTAAAACAGCTTAAGAACAATCATGTCACTTAACGCCAAATTTACCTAAAAAAAGGCATTCAATGCTCATAACCTTGTTAGTCAGCTAGAAAAATAACTATAGAAAGGGGCATTTTGCTAAATATATGCACTATTTCACATAATCCTTATATTTTTACTTAAACTGTTGTCTTCATGAGAAAGAATGGAAAGAACCAAAAAATGAAATTCAACACTGCCCATATAATTGCATGTAAAAAACTAAAATGCAATTTTTCGTTTGTGGCCAATGGCTCCTTATCTGATTTTTGTTTTGTTTTTTTGTCTGAAGCCCTGAGCCAGATTTTTTTCTGTGGTTATTTATGGATGTGAGAGCTGTTCAGTAACTAAATGAGACAAAAGACGAATCAAATTTGAATTATGGTGCTGGAGACGAATTCTGTCAATTCCATGGACAACGAGAAAAACAAACAAATTAGTGTTGAAACAAATCAAGCCAGCAATGTCACTACAATCAAGGATGATCAAATCAAATGATCAATCCAGCCCCCGGAAAGCATACCTTCCATAGGGGCAGCCATTGCTAACCAAGCCATCACCTGCTGTTAGCATCCCATTGCTCCCATTCATTTTGGCATCACTTTGACAGCGAATAACTTTACATCTGAGGCGTTTAAAGACTCCATTTGTCCATTGTTTATTTCTAAAGAAACACGACTGTGGTGTTCTAGAGTAAGCCACTAGAGGGAGCTCTGGTAAGAGAGCATAAAGAATAAAAAGATAAGTGAAGTAGTTGTACCATGACATGTGAGAAATAAAGAATACACTGAGTTCAGTCACGGAGTTTGTTACAGTTTATTTTCAAGGCACTCAACATATTGGCGACGAGGATGGCTTTTAGTTTGAGCCAACCCACCCCGTTCCTGCAAACGCCGGGAGAACCGCCGATTCCGTTCAAAGCATGGATTAAAACTTTCGAAAATTTCTTGCTGGCCCTGGGAGAAGAACTATCTACTGCTAGGAAGCGTGCACTTCTAATACACTGCCTCGGAGGAGGGGCAAAGACTGTTCTACACCCTAAATGTGAGCCAACAGGGAGACGATACGTACGCTTCTGCTTTGAGTGCAATTCAGGACTTTTTTTGTCCCTAAAGTTAATGTGGTTGCTGAACGTTACCGCTTCCGCCAACGGAGTCAACGCGCAGGCGAGACAACAGACCAATATGTCGCTGCTCTGCGTGAACTCGTTGCCACCTGCGAATTCGGCGCTATGGAGGACGAGATGATACGCGACCAGCTGGTTGAAAAGACTAATTCAGCACGCATCAGAGAACGGTTGCTGCTGGAAGTACCACTCGACCTTAAGAAAGCTGTGACGGCCGCGCGGCAAATTGAAACTGCAACAGCAGAGGCCAAAGCAATGATCACGTCATCAGACAACTCAGTACAAGCAGTTCAACAATACAACAGGCCCCGACGGAGCAAAAGCAAAGCCAGCGCGATGCGCGGATCGCTCAAACCCACCCGTTCACTAACTTGCTACCGCTGTGGATCCGAGCAGCACGCAGCTAATTTTTCTGGATGCCCTGCTTAGGATGCGGTATAGAGGAACTGTAATAAAAGGACATTATGCTAAGGCATGTCGTGGAAGCAAACGGGTGAGTGAAATTACAGTGCCTGAAGTGATTGTGTTAAATGCGGAACATTCCGTTCGTGACTGTGGCAAAATAATGTGTACAGTACAAATAAGTGTAAGCACAGGACAAAAACGGGACATTCAGCTAATGGTAGATACTGGATCGGCTGTGTCTATATTACCATTGTCCATTTACACGGCATTGTTCAATCAAGCACCGCTCTCATCGCCGAAACTCAGTCTAGTTAGTTTTGGGGGCGATGCAATCGAAGTGAAAGGATGCATGCCAGCCAGCGTTTCATATGGTGACCATTGCACTACTGCAGACTTGTACATCGTACAAAAAGGATCAGCTGTGTTGGGCAGAGACCTCTTTACTGGACTGTGTTTACAATTATGTGATGGCAAGATTAGTACAGCCCATTGTGTGAATCCAGTCTCGTCTGTGGCTGCAAGCTCTGAAAACAGACTGGGGTGTGCAAGAGGATTTGTACATCGTGTCACGATGCGGCCTGAGGTTCAACCCGTCCAACAGAAACTCAGGCGGTTAACTTTTCAATTTGTGATGAGGTGTCCAAAGAATTACATAAGCTCATAGAACAGGATGTAATCGAGCCTGTAGATGCATCTGAGTGGGTCTCCCCAATAGTGGTCACCAGAAAAAAAGACGGAGGGATCCGGCTCTGCGTCGATTTACGTGAGCCTAATTAAGCCATCGTAGTGGACAGCTTCCCTCTTCCGCATATGGAGGAGATGTTCGCAAGCCTGTGTAGCGCTATAATGTTCTCCACATTAGACCTCCAAAGTGCTTACCATCAGGTCGTGTTGCATGAGGACAGTCGAAACATGACAGCATTTATAACGCATGATGGGTTATTCCGCTTTAAAAGGGATTCTGTATGGACTGGCCTCAGCTCCAAGCTGCTTTCAGAGGATGATGTCTGAAATTCTTAAAGGTCAGCCTGGAATCCATTGCTACTTAGACCAGGGGTAGGCAAGTTCGGTCCTAGAGAGCCACTGTCCTGCAGATTTTGACTCCAACCCTGAAAAATCCTCACTTGCCTGTAGCTTTAGTAATCCTGAAGACACTGATGAGCTTGTTCAGGTGTGTTTGATTAGGGTTGGATCTAAACTCTGCAGGACAGTGGCTCTCTAGGACCGAACTTGCCTACCCCTGACTTAGACAATATCATGGTCGCAGGAGCAACACTTAAGCAACATGATGATAACCTGCAATCCATACTGCAGCAAATTGAAAAGGCAGGACTGAAACTTAACACAGCAAAGTGTCACTTCAGACAGCCAGAACTGTCATTTCTGGGCCACACGCTGTCTGGGAAGGGATTGCGGCCTGATGCTTCTCATGTCTCTGCAGTGGCAGATGCTCCACCCCCGGCTGACGTGGTCAGTCTTCGTTCATTTCTGGGGCTTACATCATGGTATTCCAAGTTCATACCAAACTTTGCTACAGTGGTGGAGCCACTGCGCATGATTTTACGAGGCTCCGTTCCATTCATGTGGTCACCTGAGGCTCAGGAGAGCTTTGAGACTGTAAAGAGACTGATTGTGAATAGTGCTGCCCTCACACTTTTCAATCCAGAACTAACCACTATCGTGACCACAGACGCCTCAGACTATGGAATTGGAGGGGTTCTTACCCAGCTGCATGCAGACAAAACAGAGAAAACCGTGGCATTTGCCTCACGCACTCTTACAGCAGCAGAAAGGAAGTACTCCACGGTAGAAAAAGAAGCACTAGCATGTGTTTGGGCCACAGAGACCTACCTGTGGGGACGACACTTCATACTGCGGACAGATCACAGCCCACTAACCACTCTTTTGACATCGAAGGGTCAAGGCAGAGCAGGTATGCGCATAGCCAGATGGTCAGCTAGGCTGATTGCATTTACGTATGACATTCAGTATAAGCCAGGGTGTGAGAATGTGACTGCAGACTGTTTATCTCGCTTACCACTGCCTAGTACTGAACCAAGTCTGGAACATGATGTTGAAGTTGTAGCACTCACTTCTACGCCCACTACAATAACCAGCTCCGAGTTCAAAGCAGCATGCGATTTGTGTCCCGTGCAAGCCGAGCTGCGCAGACTACATACTTCAAAATGGCCAAAGTGTGCAAAAGTACTGGATCGTGCATTACGGCCATATTTCCAAGTACGCCATGAACTTTCGCTCCAGGATGGTTGTGTGGTGCGTGGGACCAGCCGCCTCATAGTTCCAGAATGTCTCCAGCCTAAGTTTATTGCCCTTGCACACGACACACATCAGGGCATCGTGAGGACGAAAAGGAGGCTGAGAGAACTCTACTGGTGGCCTGGCATGGACGCTCAAGTGGAAACAACAGTCAAATCTTGTGTCACGTGTCAGTTACATGACAAATCGGCTGTTACATACATAACACCACTCCAACCTGTGCCATATCCTACTGACGCCTGGGAAAAAGTGGCCATAGACATTATGGGTCCTTTTGATGCAGCACCCATGGACTGTCGCTTTGTAGTCACTCTGGTGGACTATTACAGTATGTAGCCGGAAATGGCGTTTGTCTCACATCCTACCACCCAGTCCGTGATTCAGTTCCTGTCTACAGTGTTTAGTAGAGAGGGGAATCCAAAAGAGCTGATTTCTGACCATGGAGTACAATTCACTTCATACGACTTCAAGCGGTTCTTGCAAAACAGAGGAATCACACACAGGACATCATCTGTGTACTACCCAAGAGCAAACGGAGAAGTCGAACGTTTCAATCGCAGCTTAAAGGATAGCTTACAGACTGCATGACTGGAAGGAAGAGGGTGGAAGGAGTTTACTAAAGACTTTCTGCAGGCATACCGTTCAACGCCGCATGCCACTACACACTGCACGCCAGCTGAGCTCTTGCATGGTAGACCCATGTTAACCAAACTTAACGTTTCGGGTCTTCACTTACCACCTGCAGGTAAACCGCTCTCATCTCAACAGCTTGCTTCACATGTGAGAGAGAAACAGTCAAAAAGCAAACAGTACAGTGACAGAAAACGCAGTGCAAAGCATGTCTCATTTCAGTGTGGATCCTATGTCCGTGTAAAGAGGCCAGGAATTGTGCCAAAGACTCAGTCTAAATTTGGAAAACCCCTACAGGTCAGATGGGCTGTCAGATGGGCGATGCTGGAATGCATCTCACCTGGCACCTGCACTCGCTCCAAGCAGAACAGAGGAGTCCAGTGATTTGCCGTTGTTTGTGGGAAACACTGAACCGATAGGTGGTGAACAACCAACTGTAGTTGCACGGCCTGTTCGGAGTAGGTGTGCGCCTGCATGGACCCGGGACTATGTGATGTAAAATGTGATTTAACGCATTAATAATACATAAATTGTGTCTCTTCAGTTTAAGGAAAAATAACAACTGTTCTGTGAATATTTTGTGAGGGTCATAGTGAAGGTTTTGATTCCAAGTCTTACTGTTGGGAGTACTATTATAAAAAGGCTAAAAAGGAAATGTTAAAATGTTATCTTTACTGTTACTAGTAACAAGACAAAGTTGCTGTGGTATGTTTATTCTTAAGAGAGAGGGATATGTGGTGTTCTAGAGTAAGCCACTAGAGGGAGCTCTGGTAAGAGAGCATAACGAATAAAAAGATAAGTGAAGTAGTTGTACCATGACATGTGAGAAATAAAGAATACACTGAGTTCAGTCACGGAGTTTGTTACAGTTTATTTTCAAGGCACTCAACAACGACAGTGTATAAAAGACTCCATTACCGTGTATCTTACACTATCGCCCCGTAGAAGCCGTTTTTGTACAAATGCTCCCGACCACTAAGGGGCTCTCTGTAAAGTTAGTTTTCCTTGCCATTATTCTAAAGATTTGCCAGTCTTACAAAGATATAAACACTACGATCAGTTTCAAGTGTGTACCCATTCTATATCGACATGAAATATCAATTCAAAATCACCTACATGCATTATAGCTGCATATTTATACAGAGAACGCTTTTACTCGATATCACAGCGTTTGATACCTAAGGGAACGTCTGCCAATTCCTCCAAGTGGTTGAAACGTATAATTTGTATGAATTAAAATTATTATTATTATTTTTTTTAAATGTTTATATTCCAATGATGTGCATTACCAGTCAGTTTTACCAATACATCCAAGCTGTTGAATTTTAACATGTTTGTTTTTAAATGTTAAAACTAATTTTAATTAATGCAAATTATATGTTTCAACTGCATGGTGGAATTGGCAGACGTTCTCTTGGGCATCAAACGCCATGATAGCGAGTAAAAGCGTTCATGAGTATAAATATGCAGCTAAAATGCATGCAGGTGATTTTGAATTGATATTTCATGTTGATATACAATGGTTACAAACTTAACCATTGTTAAGTGTTTATATCTTTGTAAGACTAGCGAATCAATAGTACAATGGCAAGGAAAACTAACTTTACCGCATTCTGAGAGCCCTCTAGTGGTCGGGAGCATTTCCGTTGTGTTGTGGATTGATTTCTTTGTGTTGTGGCTTGATTCCGTTGTGTTGTGGCTTGATTTCTTTGTGTTGTGGCTTGATTTCTTTGTGTTGTGGCTTGATTCTGTTGTGTTGTGGCTTGATTTCTTTGTGTTGTGGCTTGATTTCTTTGTGTTGTGGCTCGATATCTTTGTGTTGTGGCTTGATTCTGTTGTGTTGTGGCTTGATTTCTTTGTGTTGTGGTTTGATTCTGTTGTGTTGTGGCTTGATCTCTTTGTGTTGTGGCTTGATTTCTTTGTGTTGTGGCTTGATTTCTTTGTGTTGTGGCTTGATTTCGTTGTGTTGTGGCTTGATTTCTTTGTGTTGTGGCTTGATTTCTTTGTGTTGTGGCTTGATTCTGTTGTGTTGTGGCTTGATTCTGTTGTGTTGTGGTGATTTCTTTGTGTTGTGGTTTGATTCTGTTTTGTTGTGGCTTGATTCTGTTGTGTTGTGGCTTGATTTCTTTGTGTTGTGGTTTGATTCTGTTGTGTTGTGGCTTGATTTCTTTGTGTTGTGGCTTGATTTTTTTGTGTTGTGACTTGATTTCTTTGTGCTGTGACCTGATTTATTTTGTTGTGACTTGATTTTGTTGTGTTGTGGCTTGATTTTGTTGTGTTGTGACTTGATTCCATTGTGTTGTGGCTTGATTTCTTTGTGTTGTGGCTTGATTTCTTTGTGTTTGTGATTCCATTGTGTTGTGGCTTGATTTTGTTGTGTTGTGACTTGATTCCATTGTGTTGTGGCTTGATTTCTTTGTGTTGTGGCTTGATTTCTTTGTGTTTTGACGATTCCGTTGTGTTGTGGCTTGATTTCTTTGTGTTGTGATTTTGATTACGTTGTGTTGTGACTTGATTTCTTTGTGTTGTGGCTTGATTTCTTTGTGTTGTGGCTTGATTAGTTTGTGTTGTGGCTTGATTTCTTTGTGTTGTGACTTGATTCTGTTGTGTTGTGGCTTGATTTTGTTGTGTTGTGACTTGATTTGTTTGTGATGTGGCTTGATTAGTTTGTGTTGTGGCTTTTTGTGTTGTGAATTGATTCCGTTGTATTGTGATTTGATTCCATTGTGTTGTGGCTTGATTTCGTTGGGTTATGACCTGATTTCTTTGTGCTGTGGCTTGATTTCGTTGTGTTGTGACTTGATTTCTTTTTGTTTTGACTTGATTCCGTTGTTGTAATTTGATTTCTTTGTGTAGTGGCTTGATTTATTTGTGTTGTGGCTTGATTTATTTGTGTTGTGGCTTGATTTCTTTGTGTTGTGATTTGTTCTGTTGTGTTGTGGCTTGATTAGCTTGTGTTGTGGCTTGATTTTTTTGTGTTGTGGCTTTATTTTGTTGTGTTGTGACTTTATTTCTTTGTGTTGTGGCTTGATTTCTTTTTGTTTTAACTTGATTCCGTTGATGTAATTTGATTTCTTTGTATTGTTGCCTGATTTCTTTGTGTTGTGATTCGTTCTGTTGTGTTGTGTCTTGATCTCTTTGTGTTGGGGCTTGATTTATTTGTGTTGTGGCTTGATTTATTTGTGTTATGGCTTGATTTTGTTGTGACTTAATTTCTTTGTGTTGTGGCTTGATTCCGTTGTGTTGTGGCTTGATTTCGTTGTGTTGTGACTTGATTCTGTTGTGTTGTGGCTTGATTTTGTTGTGTTGTGACTTGATTTGTTTGTGTTGTGGCTTGATTAGCTTGTGTTGTGGCTTGATTTATTTGTGTTGTGACTTGATTCTGTTGTGTTGTGGCTTGATTTTGTTGTGACTTGATTTGTTTGTGTTGTGGCTTGATTAGTTTGTGTTGTGGCTTGATTTCGTTGTGTTGTGACTTGATTTCTTTGTGTTGTGATTCGTTCCGTTGTGTTGTGGCTTGATTTCTTTGTGTTGTGAATTGATTCCGTTGTATTGTGATTTGATTCCATTGTGTTGTGGCTTGATTTCTGGGTTATGACCTGATTTCTTTGTGCTGTGGCTTTATTTCTGTTGGGTTATGACCTGATTTCTTTGTGCTGTGGCTTGATTTCGTTGTGTTGTGACTTGATTAGCTTGTGTTGTGGCTTGATTCTGTTGTGTTGTGGCTTGATTTTGTTGTGTTGTGACTTGATTTGTTTGTGTTGTGGCTTGATTAGTTTGTGTTGTGGCTTGATTTCGTTGTGTTGTGACTTGATTCCATTGTGTTGTGGCTTGATTTTGTTGTGTTGTGACTTGATTTCTTTGTGTTGTGATTCGTTCCATTGTGTTGTGGCTTGATTTCTTTGTGTTGTGACTTGATTCTGTTGTGTTGTGGCTTGATTTTGTTGTGTTGTGACTTGATTTGTTTGTGATGTGGCTTGATTAGTTTGTGTTGTGGCTTGATTTCTTTGTGTTGTGAATTGATTCCGTTGTATTGTGATTTGATTCCATTGTGTTGTGGCTTGATTTCGTTGAGTTATGACCTGATTTCTTTGTATTGTGGCTTGATTTCGTTGGGTTATGACCTGATTTCTTTGTGCTGTGGCTTGATTTCGTTGTGTTGTGACTTGATTTCTTTTTGTTTTGACTTGATTCCGTTGTTGTAATTTGATTTCTTTGTGTTGTGACTTGATTTCTTTGTGTAGTGGCTTGATTTATTTGTGTTGTGGCTTGATTTATTTGTGTTATGGCCTGATTTCTTTGAGTTGTGATTTGTTCTGTTGTGTTGTGGTTTGATCTCATTGTGTTGTGGCTTGATTTTTTTTGTGTTGTGGCTTTATTTTGTTGTGTTGTGAATTTATTTCTTTGTGTTGTGGCTTGATTTCTTTTTGTTTTAACTTGATTCCGTTGATGTAATTTGATTTCTTTGTATTGTTGCCTGATTTCTTTGTGTTGTGATTCGTTCTGTTGTGTTGTGTCTTGATCTCTTTGTGATGTGGCTTGATTTATTTGTGTTGTGTCTTGATTTATTTGTGTTATGGCTTGATTTTGTTGTGACTTAATTTCTTTGTGTTGTGGCTTGATTCCGTTGTGTTGTGGGTTGATTTCGTTGTGTTGTGACTTGATTCTGTTGTGTTGTGGCTTGATTTTGTTGTGTTGTGACTTGATTCTGGTTGTGGCTTGATTTTGTTGTGTTGTGACTTGATTTGTTTGTGTTGTGGCTTGATTAGTTTGTGTTGTTGTGGCTTGATTTCTTTGTGTTGTGACTTGATTCTGTTGTGTTGTGGCTTGATTTTGTTGTCTTGTGGCTTGATTTCTTTGTGTTGTGATTTGATTCCGTTGTGTTGTGGCTTGATTTCATTGTGTTGTGACTTGATTCTGTTGTGTTGTGGATTGATTTTGTTGTGTTGTGACTTGATTTGTTTGTGTTGTGGCTTGATTTTGTTGTGTTGTGACTTGATTTGTTTGTGATGTGGCTTGATTAGTTTGTGTTGTGGCTTGATTTCTTTGTGTTGTGGCTTGATTCCGTTGTGTTGTGGCTTGATTTCGTTGTGTTGTGACTTGATTCCATTGTATTGTGGCTTGATTTCGTTGTGTTGTGACTTGATTTCTTTGTGTTGTGATTCGTTCCGTTGTGTTGTGGCTTGATTTCTTTGTGTTGTGAATTGATTCCGTTGTATTGTGATTTGATTCCATTGTGTTGTGGCTTGATTTCGTTGGGTTATGACCTGATTTCTTTGTGCTGTGGCTTGATTTCGTTGTGTTGTGACTTGATTTCTTTTGTTTTGACTTGATTCCGTTGTTGTAATTTGATTTCTTTGTGTAGTGGCTTGATTTATTTGTGTTGTGGCTTGATTTATTTGTGTTATGGCCTGATTTCTTTGAGTTGTGATTTGTTCTGTTGTGTTGTGGTTTGATCTCATTGTGTTGTGGCTTGATTTTTTTGTGTTGTGGCTTTATTTTGTTGTGTTGTGAATTTATTTCTTTGTGTTGTGGCTTGATTTCTTTTTGTTTTAACTTGATTCCGTTGATGTAATTTGATTTCTTTGTATTGTTGCTGATTTCTTTGTGTTGTGATTCGTTCTATTGTGTTGTGTCTTGATCTCTTTGTGTTGTGGCTTGATTTATTTGTGTTGTGGCTTGATTTATTTGTGTTATGGCTTGATTTTGTTGTGACTTAATTTCTTTGTGTTGTGGCTTGATTCCGTTGTGTTGTGGCTTGATTTCGTTGTGTTGTGACTTGATTCTGTTGTGTAATGGCTTGATTTTGTTGTGTTGTGACTTGATTTGTTTGTGTTGTGGCTTGATTAGCTTGTGTTGTGGCTTGATTTCTTTGTGTTGTGACTTGAATCTGTTGTGTTTGGCTTGATTTTGTTGTGTTGTGACTTGATTTGTTTGTGTTGTGGCTTGATTAGTTTGTGTTGTGGCTTGATTTCGTTGTGTTGTGACTTGATTTCTTTGTGTTGTGATTCGTTCCGTTGTGTTGTGGCTTGATTTCTTTGTGTTGTGACTTGATTCTGTTGTGTTGTGACTTGATTTGTTTGTGATGTGCCTTGATTAGTTTGTGTTGTGGCTTGATTTCTTTGTGTTGTGAATTGATTCCGTTTGTATTGTGATTTGATTCCATTGTGTTGTGGCTTGATTTCGTTGGGTTATGACCTGATTTCTTTGTGCTGTGGCTTGATTTCGTTGGGTTATGACCTGATTTCTTTGTGCTGTGGCTTGATTTCGTTGTGTTGTGACTTGATTTCTTTGTGTTGTGACTTGATTCTGTTGTGTTGTGGCTTGATTTTGTTGTGTTGTGACTTGATTTGTTTGTGTTGTGGCTTGATTAGTTTGTGTTGTGGCTTGATTTCGTTGTGTTGTGACTTGATTCCATTGTGTTGTGGCTTGATTTTGTTGTGTTGTGACTTGATTTCTTTGTGTTGTGATTCGTTCCATTGTGTTGTGGCTTGATTTCTTTGTGTTGTGACTTGATTCTGTTGTGTTGTGGCTTGATTTTGTTGTGTTGTGACTTGATTTGTTTGTGATGTGGCTTGATTAGTTTGTGTTGTGGCTTGATTTCTTTGTGAATTGATTCCGTTGTATTGTGATTTGATTCCATTGTGTTGTGGCTTGATTTCGTTGGGTTATGACCTGATTTCTTTGTGCTGTGGCTTGATTTCGTTGGGTTATGACCTGATTTCTTTGTGCTGTGGCTTGATTTTGTTGTGTTGTGACTTGATTTCTTTTTGTTTTGACTTGATTCCGTTGTTGTAATTTGATTTCTTTGTGTTGTGACTTGATTTCTTTGTGTAGTGGCTTGATTTATTTGTGTTGTGGCTTGATTTATTTGTGTTATGGCCTGATTTCTTTGAGTTGTGATTTGTTCTGTTGTGTTGTGGTTTGATCTCATTGTGTTGTGGCTTGATTTTTTTTGTGTTGTGGCTTTATTTTGTTGTGTTGTGAATTTATTTCTTTGTGTTGTGGCTTGATTTCTTTTTGTTTTAACTTGATTCCGTTGATGTAATTTGATTTCTTTGTATTGTTGCCTGATTTCTTTGTGTTGTGATTCGTTCTGTTGTGTTGTGTCTTGATCTCTTTGTGATGTGGCTTGATTTATTTGTGTTGTGGCTTGATTTATTTGTGTTATGGCTTGATTTTGTTGTGACTTAATTTCTTTGTGTTGTGGCTTGATTCCGTTGTGTTGTGGCTTGATTTCGTTGTGTTGTGACTTGATTCCATTGTGTTGTGGCTTGATTTTGTTGTGTTGTGACTTGATTCTGTTGTGTTGTGGCTTGATTTTGTTGTGTTGTGACTTGATTTGTTTGTGTTGTGGCTTGATTAGTTTGTGTTGTGGCTTGATTTGTTTGTGTTGTGGCTTGATTAGTTTGTGTTGTGGCTTGATTTCGTTGTGTTGTGACTTGATTCCATTGTGTTGTGGCTTGATTTTGTTGTCTTGTGGCTTGATTTCTTTGTGTTGTGATTTGATTCCGTTGTGTTGTGGCTTGATTTCGTTGTGTTGTGACTTGATTCTGTTGTGTTGTGGATTGATTTTGTTGTGTTGTGACTTGATTTGTTTGTGTTGTGGCTTGATTTTGTTGTGTTGTGACTTGATTTGTTTGTGTTGTGGCTTGATTAGTTTGTGTTGTGGCTTGATTTCTTTGTGTTGTGGCTTGATTTTGTTGTTTTGTGACTTGATTTATTTGTGTTGTGGCTTGATTCCATTGTGTTGTGGCTTGATTTTGTTGTGTTGTGACTTGATTTCTTTGTGTTGTGATTCGTTCCGTTGTGTTGTGGCTTGATTTTGTTGTTTTGTGTCTTGGATTTCTTTGTGTTGTGATTTGATTCCGTTGTGTTGTAATTTAATTCCATGTGTTGTGGCTTGATTTCGTTGTGTTATGACCTGATTTCTTTGTGCTGTGGCTTGATTTCGTTGTGTTGTGGCTTGATTTCGTTGTTGTAATTTGATTTCTTTGTGTTGTGACTTGATTTCTTTGTGTTGTGGCCTGATTTCTTTGTGTTGTGATTCGTTCTGTTGTGTTGTGGCTTGATCTCTTTGTGTTGTGGCTTGATTTATTTGTGTTGTGGCTTGATTTATTTATGTTGTGGCTTAAGTTCATTGTGTTGTGGCTTGATTTCTTTGTGTTGTGACTTGATTTCGTTGTGTTGTGTCATGATTTTTTTATGTTGTGGCTTGATTTCTTTGTGTTGTGACTTGTTTCTGTTGTGTTGTGGCTTGATTCCTTTGGGTTGTGGCTTGATTCCGTTGTGTTGTGGCTTGATTTCTTTGTGTTGTGGTTTGATTTGGTTGTGTTGTAACTTGATTTCTTTGTGTTGTGGCTTGATTTATTTGTGTTGTGGCTTGATTTCTTTGTGTTGTGACTTGATTTATTTGTGTTGTGGCTTGAATTCTTTGTGTTGTGTCTTGATTTCTTTGTGTTGTGAACTTATGTTTGCTTTTTAAATTTAGTTGTTTTGTGCACTACTGGGCCATCGTAGAAGACACTGTCTGAACTTGTTCAAATTGCACACGATCTGTCTTTTTATTGGTCGTTTATCCATCAAGTTGCCATGGATCGAGATCAAAGTGGAAGCTCATAATCATAACTGTAAAAACCTCATGAAATTGCATTACGCTATTTATTGTCCGGCGTTGACTGATTTCCTATTTAATCTCAACTGAAAGCTAATCCTTTTTAAAGAGTCGGCTAATTTTAAAATAAAAAATGATTTTTTTTACATCACATTGCCCCGTTAAAGATCCCTAATGGACTCAAATTTGACCTTTTTCTCTCTTCTGATCACCTTCCCTAAATATTGGAAATTGTTATTGTGGATTTTTACTTTTGCTTTACAATAGCTTCAAAGCTATGGACTAAAAGCCACAAAACTATTGTTCTGAGAGGCTTTTAATGTGTAATTGCTTGTTACTGCAAACTCTTCATATCACATATGGTAGAAAATGGTGTAAAACTCAGTTCTCTTATTCTTCATTTGATCCTTCCATTAGAAGTTTTTTCCAAATGTTTATAAAATTTCCTCTTAATTAAGCTGTCATGACAGAGATTATGGTGAGGATTTCCATTTCAGAACTGTAATTCCACAGCAGTGTGGCAGCAAAGCAACTGCTGTGAGCTTTACCCACAAATTCCTCATCTCTCTGCTATAGTCATCAGCCATTTTTCACATTTTTCTTTGAAACAAAATGGATGCTTCACTGGTGCCGTTTGGGATCAACAGCTCTGAAGAGAAATGATCCCTCAGCTGTGAAGCCCAAGATTGGGGATTTTTCATCACGAGTCCATGGTCTGTTTTTCCCTCATTCATATTCAATTTGGGGCTCATTGGATCCAGCTGAGTCCAACCATGAAGCTTATTTAGAGGCAGCCAGAAGATGAGCCACACCAGACAACCTGGCATCAGCCTTTCCACATGCATTAGTCAAGCAAAATGGGTCACCATGTGCATGCTGACGTATGACAAAAGAATCACTTGAAACGGGCATTTATGTAGTCGACTCGCTTTGTTGACTCACACATTCTTTCTTCCATCCAAAGTCTTCCTGCCTTAAATCCCTCTGTTATTAAAACATTATTAGATTAGAAAGTGTCTGGCATTGTGCTGACACCCTGCCTGTTATCTTCACATCACAAGCTGGACAAACAATGAAAGCTTGATATTCTGTGTGTATAGTGAGGTTTGAAGCATTCGCCCTGAGAAAATCCACTGATACCATCTTATTGATGGAGGGTTCATGTCTAAAATGGCTTTTTGCAACTATGACCTAGACTGTGAAAAAAACAGTCTGGGTGTACAGTAGCATAGACTGGGGTAAGATGTGTCACTTCTCAAGCTTTCCTTACAGGTGGACTATGCAACTTTTCCGTCCACTAGACGTCGCCTATTCAATAGTTTTGGGATATTCTAAGTACTTAACTGAACAAAATATATAACACTGGCCTGGTGATTTTTGGATATTTTACTGCAAAAATCCTACATAGTGAACCTTTAAATCAAGGGGAAATGCAAGAGAGGAAAATTAATTCTGAATTATTTTCAACCGAAATTACAAGAAATTATGGTCACACTTTAGTTTAGGGTCCAATTCTCACTATTAACTACAACTTTTGCCTCAATAAACTCCTAATTACTGTTTATAAATAGCAAGTGAGGTAGTTGTTAAGTTTATGTATTGGGTTGGATTAAGGGATGTGGAATATGGTCATGCAGAATAAGGCATTAATATGTGCTTTTTTAAGTACAAATAATCAGCCAATATACTAGTAATATGCATGATAATAAGCAACTAGTTAAAAGATTAGTTCCCTTTCAAGGGAACTAGCGCTGCGTCACCACTTTGGGAATGCCTCTGCGTGATTGCGTCGTGAAGCACATGTGTAATCAGTCCAATAGAGAGACGGAACGTAGGTATAAAGCATACCGGCAAACACACAGATTTTGTGTCAGAGTGAGAATCTGCCACATTATCTCGGTGGGTCCTGCAATGTATTAAATTTGGGTACATCATCCAGTTCGAATGACGTCCTCTCGGTTGTACAGGGTCTTCTCCACTGTGGGGGACCCAGAGCTGGCTCTGGTGGTAACTCAGGAAGTACAGACTCTGCTGCGAAAGAAGCTTTGAGTGGGTCCCTCTACCAGACAGGGAGTCAGGCTTTCATAGCCAGTACTTGCCGAAGAAGGATGGGGAGCTGCGCCCCATTTTTAGATCTGCACATCCTCAGGATGCTTACACTCAAACACATCGTGTCTCAGACCAGGTCCGAGGACTGGTTTGTCACAATAGATCTAAAGATGCATAGTTTCATGTCTCCCTCCTTCCTCAGCACAGGAAGTACCTGAGGTTCGCTTTCGGGGGAGAAGCGTAACAATATCGGGTGCTTCCCTTTGGTCTAGCCCAAGGCCTGTCCCTGGGAGCACCGTGTCAGCATGCATCTCTGATCACGGATGCCTCCCTGACAGGCTGAGGGGGGGGGCAACCATGAGTGGTCGCTCAGCCTAGGGCTTATGGCAGGGAGGTCGGCATTCGTGGCACATAATCGCCTGGGAATGTTGGTGGTGCTTCAGGTTGAAGCACTTCCTGCCAGACTGGTCACTCACCGTCTTTTATAATGGAGACAGTGGTGGCCTAAGACCAAGGGATTTCCCCGAGGGTAACCCTTTCTCGTGTAGTCAAGGCAATGCGGCTGTGGTCCCGCACCTTGTGGAAAGGTCCTTGGTTTCAGCCTGGGGGCACCATGTCAGCGTGCATCTCTGATCATGGATGACAGGCTGGGGGGGCGACCATGAGTGGTCGCTCGACCCAGGGCCCATTTGTGGAAGCAGACATTTGGGGTGTGGAGCTCCTTTTGGGAGAATTTGGCAGGGCCCAAGTGGACCCATTTGCCACACACGAGAACACTCATTGTCAGCTGTGGTCCTCCCTAGCGCCTCCAGCTCCTCCTAGACTGGACATTACGGTACAGTGACGCAACGCGAGTTCCCTTGAAAGGGAACGTCTCGGTTACAACTGTAACCTTAGTTCCCTGAATAGGGAACGAGACGCTGCGTCACCCTGCCATACTCCCATACTTCAGTCTTTCTCAGAAGCTAGGGCCGTGTGTTTGCCGGTATGCTTTATACTTTCCGGGTCTATGACGTCACCCGCCTATACGTTCCGTCTCTCTATTGGACTGATTACACATGTGCTTCACAACGCAATCGCGCTGAGGCGTTCCCAAAGCGGTGACGCAGCGTCTCGTTCCCTATTCAGGGAAATGAAAGCTCTAGCGTAAAGTTCTGCCAGGAAGTCTTAATTGTCACGTCACTTCTACTCTCTTATCTATCCAATCACATTCTAATACTTGAGTACAAAAGATCGGTACTTACCCATTTCTGAGTTTGCAGATGGTGACGCGCCAATTCACCGCCATCCTCCCCTCCACCTCCAAGTCAAAATCCTTTTCTACATCTAACCTACCACCACAAGGATGGTCCCGTCCAGACTCCACGGGGGGTCGGCTGCGCCTCTGCCTTCATCTTCAGGCAGGATATGCAGAGTCCGGACCCTCCGACTGCGAGCTACGGACGGGACCTCTGCCAAAATACTTGATTGCTTGCTGGGTTGTTAATAAATGGATAATTGTCACACTGTTCATTCTTTCTGGTAGAACTAAGGTTACAGTCGTAACCGAGACGTTCTCTTCAAAATGAAAAGTTCCTGATATTTTACTCACCCCCATCTCATCCAAGGTGTTTGTGTCTTTCTTTCTTGAGTTGAAAAGAAATTAAGTTTTTTGAGGAAAACATTCCTTGATTTTCCTCCACAAAATGGACTTTGATCGCAACCAGCGTTAAAGGTTCAAATCAATGCAGTTTCCAAGGGCTTCAGAGGCTCTGCTCGGCCAGCCGAGGAATAGGGTCTTATCTAGCGAAACCATTGGTCGTTTAAAAACAATTTATATACTTTTTATCCTAAATTGCTCATCTTGCACTGCTCAGCACCACGGATTACGTAATCACATCGGAAAGGTCATTCTAGTCATAGGTGGAAGTACCACCCCAAGCTAACGTGTGAAGACTACAAACACCTTTTACCAAAACCCACTCCATCTTCAACTTCAAAATCGTCAGACATCGTTGTTTTATCTTTTTTTGCTAAAGGGTGTTTGTATTAGTCTCGCATGTATGCTTTGTAAACATGGAGGTGTTTTCGACTGAAGAAAGAAAGACATGAACATCTCGGATGAGATGGGGTGAGTAAAATATCAAGGAATTTTCATTTTGAAGTGAACGAATCCTTTAATAGTGAGAATTGGACCATAAACTAAAGTGTTCCCGAAATTATAACATAGGGTTGATTACGTTGATAATAACAGTCATAGAAAATAAGGGTCCAATGACACAACTTTTTTAAAATTGGAAAATCACCAATACTAGAGACAAAGTTTTCTGTCATACAGTGAAACATCTTCATAGTCCACTGCTGCAGTATCTGTCTGCTTCTAATTTCACTCGTTTTCAAATGCAGAATTGTCATTCCTTCTCTCGGCTGTTTTTTATTTGTCCACATTATTTCTGTCCATCTGAATCTGAATCTCAGCTCTCTCCCTCTTTGCCTATCCCTAATGCTTTGGTTCTCTTTTCTGTTGGTCTCTCTTTCTTAATTTGGGTCTCTTTTTTGCTATTTTGTAGATTCTTATTACTGTTATGGTTGGACATATACAATTAAAAAATTGCGTAGCATGCACACGGCTTTACACACACACACACACACACACACACACACACACACACACACACACACACACACACACACACACACACACACACACCTCAGATGATATCATTCTACCATAAACAGGGATCAGGGATCAGCCCAGTCGCTATGGCAGTGCCATGTTTGACTGAAAACAGGAGGCTTTTTCCCACCAGTCAGTCTTATGACCCCTGAACTCTTGACCTTGGGTCACCGACATGGCCTCACCTCTACTGCCAAGCATTTGACAGCCTGATTCTATGTTATAAACAAGCAGCCAGAGCTGCAAACATGACACAACACTTCACAAATGTCACTTTCTGGGTTGGGTTCTGCTTTTATATTTTTAGCTTCCAAATTAAGAGCAGTTTGACCTCTAAAATGGAAGCTAATAGGCTGGAAATCTAATTTGAAGTTAGGATGGTATTGTGGCAGTCAGTGGAAAAAATCTCGACTCGAGCACATCAAAGACTATAAGATGTTATCTATAAACTTGCTTTGCTAAAGAAAACTGATCTGAGTTCACCATATGTACACATCCGCTCCTATGGCTAAAAATACATTATACGTCAACATTTTTTCAGCCTTTTCATTTTCAATATTTGCTCTGAAATTTATTTATTTTTCTCAGAGGAACCATGATGTTGACCAAACAGCCATGAAGCCAAGGTGATTTCCAATGATTAATATAAGAAGTAAAATACAGCAGAACATTTTTTTTAAAACTACAGTCCCTGACTACGGAAGCCCTGAACCGCAAGGTAAAAATTAAAAAAAATCTGTAAAAATAAAAAAAAATCTAGAATTTCGAGATTAAAGTCGAAATATTTTGAGATTAAAGTCGAAATGTTTAGAGAATAAATTCGAAATGTTTAGAGAATAAAGTCGAAATGTTTCGAGATTAAAGTCAAAATGTTTCGAGAATAAAGTCGAAACGTTTTGAGAATATATTCAAGTCGTTATATATTTTTAGTAGCTAGCTAAAGAAATGCGCTGGTGAAGAACTGGTCCAAACTTTATGTGGCACGTTGACTCGTATATGATTAAACGTACGGCCTCTGCTCGGATTCTCACGAAATGTGATGTGGTTGAAAGTGTATTTCACCAATAATGACCCGAAAGTCATGCAACATATTTTATTGAGACAGTAAAGAATAGAGATGGTTGTCCTAGAAGGATCCGTTCCGATAGTGGGACTGAAAACGAATTGCTATGGAGCAGATGCAGATCTTTCTTCGATGAGATGCTATGGCAATAACTGCATTATTCATATAAATATGGAAATACCCCAAGATGGCTTGAAAAATACACATAAACCATATATGATCACATCGTGTGTTAACTGTCCTCATGTTTCAGTCAAAATGTTCTGCTTTTTATTCAATTTAGCAGGATGATTTTTTCCCCCCATTTAGGCTACTGGATCGCGCCTGCTGCTTTAAACTGTCGAAGATACACTACATAAGGCACACATGATCATCTCATTTTGGATAAAATAAGAATAATCCAAATCCGTCAGGTCACGCATATCTGGTCTCTCTGAATTTAAATCTAAATTTGTCCACATTGATCCATAGGAATCTTTTACGTGAACACATCCGAAAAAGATTATGCTCTCAGGACAGATAGCCTATTAATGTAGGCTATAAGATAATATTGATAAAAGGGTTTTGTGGCAAGCAGCGGGGCGAGGGACCGCGAGAGCGGGATAGGTGACGAGTGATAATGAGTGCGAGCTGCGCGTCACACCGGTCTTAAAATAAATAAACACAACAAAAGTAAACCGCGGGCAGCCCCTCACGGACGACTGCCCGCAAACACACACACATAAAAAAAACGTGGGCAGCCCCTCACGGACGACTGCCCACCGACATAAACAAACATAACACAAAATCCAGGCCTGGTCCTCTCTCGTCTTCCGCTGTCTTTGCTCCTCCTTTTATGCTCCCGTCACTCGGCCGCGAGAGACCGGTGTGACGCGCAGCTGGCACTCATTATCACTCATCACCGGTCCCGCTCTCGCGGTCCCTCGCCCGCTGCTTGCCACAGGTTTATTTAATCATATTCACAATCACAGCATTTTAGGCCTATAATCATTCTTTTTGAGCATCGCTAGGCGCTCGCAGTTTGAAAACTCCTGTTTTGACTTTATTCTCGAAACATTTCGATTTTAATCTCGAAATATTCCGATTTTATTCTCGAAATGTTTTTTGCAAAGACATAAGTGTTGTCGCCTTGTCATATGAGCTCCACCTGTGACTAATAGTGGATCAATTAGATCTCAGGTGTGTATAAAAAGAACCCCAGTACACTAGACCTTCACATCAACTGCAACTAGACCTCTGCAAACATGCCTAAGATTCACCCTGAGACTAAAGTTTTGATTATCAAGAGGCTGAAGACCAGATCCACTGCTGATGTGGCAGACACCTTCAAAGTGTCTCAGCGTCAAGTACAGAGGATAAAAAAAAAGATTTGAAGAGACTGGAGACGTTTATGGCAAACCCAGATCAGGCAGACCCTGCAAGACAACTGCTCGAGAGGACCGTTTGTTGGCTCGAAAATCCAAGGCCAGCCCATTTTCCACTGCAGCAGTGCTCCACGAGACCTGGTGACCTGAAGTCCCTGTGTCAACCAGAACAGTTTGTCGGATTCTGTCTCGAAATGACCTCCATGGTCGAATCAGTGCCCAGAAGCCAGCACTAAACAAAAGACAATTGAAAAAATGTGTGGCATTTGCCAAAGTCCACAGCCTGCTAAAAGGATGGACGCTGGAAAAGTGACAGAAGGTGGATTTTTCAGATGAATCTTCTGTTGAATTACACCACAGTCACCGCAAATATTGCAGGAGACCAACTGGAGCCCGCATGGATCCGAGATTTATCCAGAAAAGTTTGGTGGGGGAAAATCATGGTCTGGGGTTACATCCAGTATGGGGGTGTGCGAGAGATCTGCAGGGTGGAAGGCAACTTCAATAGTCTAAAATACCATCTTAGCTACCTCTTATATTCCCAACCATAAAAGAGGCCAAATTCTGCAGCAGGATGGTGCTCCATCGCATTATTCCATCTCCACATCAAAGTTCCTCAAGGCGAAGAAGATCAAGATGCTCCAGGATTGGCCAGCCCATTCACCAGACATGAACAGCATTGAGCATATGTGGGGTAGGATGAAAGAGGAAGCATGGAAGACGAAAACAAAGAATATTGATGAACTCTGAGAGGCATGCAAGACGGCTTTCTTTGCTATTCCTGATGACTTCATCAATAAATTGTATGAGTCCTTGCCAAACCGCGTGGATGCAGTCCTTCAAGCTCATGGAAGTCATACAAGATATTAAATTTGGATCTCACAGCACCACTACTTAATTTGCTGACATATTTTTGTATTTGCAGTAAATTCGTTCAATTTCTGTATAGGCGACAAAAGTTTTGTCTTGCCACAATTTGACCTTTCTGTCTTGATTAAATGATAAAAAAAAAATTCTGTGAAACTAATTTATTTCAGTGCATTAAATGTCATTTGGGAGGGTTTTAGCTTTTCATATGAGCTATTTCTAACACCAATTGATGAATTAAAAGTCAGGTTAATAGCAGGTGTTTCTACAAAATAGATAAGCGACACAACTTTTGTCAGGGATTGTACAGACTGTTACAATGATTTTACTATGGGTAATGGATGTTCTTAGGCGCAATGATCAATATGCTAAATGACACTAATGTTCAGTAAATAGTTACATTAATAGTAAATCGGAATAAACAATTGAGCCACTAATTAATTATTTGAGCTCCATTTTGTAATAAATGTTCTCAGAAGCCACTGTGTGCTTTTACTGATTATCATCACAGAATCCGTGCGTTTATTCCTAATAGACTAGAATGGAAACATTGATTTGTTTGTCACTACTTAAACTGCAATTGCTATTCCACATCAAATGAATAAATAGTTGCCTCCTGGAAAGCACCAAAGTCTTGTGATTTGTTGACCAGAGGGACCAGTGGAAATTGTGTTTGAGGGAGGAGAGTCATTTGTCCTTCTGTCATTACTTTAGATTTTACAGAAGTCTAAGCCAAAAAAAAGACATGATTCTTCTTGATAATTATTGTGATTATGCTCTTGGCTGAAGCCAGCTGTCCAGGAAAATTTCCAACAGAATCTCGAGGAACAATAGGTCAGAACAAAACAGTTTCTCCGGTTTGAAAACAGTCCACTGGATGTAAATGAGTCAATTTTCTTCACATGATTTAGGGTAAAACAGTTATCTTTCGCTGCAATGAGAGGCTGGAAGAGCTATTTTGCTGGGAACACAGGAAGAGCAAATTAAAAAACGTGGAAAAAAAGAGAAAATCACTCTTCCTAATGCAGAATGTAACGAGGTGAAGCAATGAGCCGTAATACCTGCCTACAGGGACAACATTCTTTCACATACAAACTTGAAATATTAAGTGAACTTAAAGCAGTTCTGTGTCAGTTCAGTGTTAAAATACTTTCTCCTATCACAGCTTAATACGCAAAACGTGTTGTTTATTTATTGACTAATGGTGCAAAAAGTCAGCTAGTAGTACCAAAATAGGAGCTAAACAACATTTCTGTTACTGTAGTTTAGCATGATGTACAACCCCAAATCAGAAAAAGTTGGGACAGTATGGAAAAGGCAAAAAAAAAAAAGTAAAAAGTGATTTCTAAATTTTCTTTGACTTGTATTTCATTGCAGACAATATGGACAAAAAATATTTCATGTTTTGTCTGGTCAACTTCATGTCATTTGTAAATATGCATCCTTTCCTGTCATTCAGACCTGCAACACATTTTAAAAAAAGTTGGGACAGTAAAGCATTTACCACTTTGTAATGTTGCCATTCCTTTTCACAACAGTTAAAAGACGTTTAGGGACTGAAGACACCAAGTGATGAAGTGTTTCAGGTGTAATTTTGTCCCATTCTTCCTGCAAACAAGTCTTAAGGTGGGCAGCAGTATGGGGTCTTCGTTCTCGCATTTTGCGCTTCAAAATGCGCCACACATTCTCTATTGGAGACAGGTCGGGACTGCAGGCAGGGCAGTCAAGTACCCGTACCCTCTTCCTCCGCAGCCAGGACTTTGAAATGTGTGCAGAATGTGGTTTTGCATTTTCTTGTTGAAATATGCATGGACGTCCCTGGAAAAGAGTTGTCTTCTTGAAGGAAGCATATTATGCTCCAAAATCTCTATGTACTGTTCAGCATTAATGGTGCCTTCAAAGGAGTGCAAGTTACCTTTGCCAAGGGCACTGACACAACCCCATACCATGACAGACCCTGGCTTTTGGACTTGTTGCTGGTAACAGTCTGGATGATCCTTTTCTTCTTTGGTTCGGAGCACACGGCGTCCATTCCTCCCAAAAAAATACCTGAAATACTGATTCATCTGACCACAGTACACGTTTCCACTGTGTGATGGTATATCCCAGATGCCTTTGAGCCCAGAGAAGTCGACGGCACTTCTGAACACTGTTAACATAGGGCTTCCTTTTGGCACAGTACAGTTTTAACTGGCATTTGTGGATGTAACTACGTATTATGGTACTTGACAAAGGTTTGCCAAAGTAGTCCTGAGCCCATGCGGTGATATCGCTTATAGATGAATGACGATTCTTGATGCAGTGCCGCCTGAGGGATCGGAGATCACGGTTGTTCAGCTTAGGTTTGCGCCCTTGTCCTTTTCAGTATTGTTCAAAATAATAGCAGTACAATGTGACTAACCAGAATAATCAAGGTTTTAGTATATGTTTTATTGCTTCGTGGCAAACAAGTTACCAGTAGGTTCAGTAGATTCTCAGAAAACAAATGAGACCCAGCATTCATGATATGCACGCTCTTAAGGCTGTGCAATTGGGGTATTAGTTGAAAGGGGTGTGTTCAAAAAAATAGCAGTGTCTACCTTTGACTGTACAAACTCAAAACTATTTTGTAAAAAATTTTTTTTTATGGGATTTAGCAATCCTGTGAATCACTAAACTAATATTTAGTTGTATGACCACAGTTTTTAAAACTGCTTGACATCTGTGTGGCATGGAGTCAACCAACTTGTGGCACCTCTCAGCTGTTATTCCACTCCATGATTCTTTAACAACATTCCACAATTCATTCACATTTCTTGGTTTTGCTTCAGAAACAGCATTTTTGATATCACCCCACAAGTTCTCAATTGGATTAAGGTCTGGAGATTGGGCTGGCCACTCCATAACATTAATTTTGTTGGTTTGGAACCAACACTTTGCCCATTTACTAGTGTGTTTTGGGTCATTGTCTTGTTGAAACAACCATTTCAAGGGCATGTCCTCTTCAGCATAGGGCAACATGACCTCTTCAAGTATTTTAACATATGCAAACTGATCCATGATCCCTGGTATGCGATAAATAGGCCCAACACCATAGTAGGAGAAACATGCCCATATCATGATGCTTGCACCTCCATGCTTCACTGTCTTCACTGTGTACTGTGGCTTGAATTCAGAGTTTGGGGGTCGTCTCACAAACTGCCTGTGGCCCTTGGACCCAAAAAGAACAATTTTACTCTCATCTCAAATGTTCCTCCATTTCTCTTTAGGCCAGTTGATGTGTTCTTTGGCAAATTGTAACCTCTTCTGCACATGCCTTTTTTTTAACAGAGGGACTTTGCGGGGGATTATTGAAAATAGATTAGCTTCACACAGACGTCTTCTAACTGTCACAGTACTTACAGGTAACTCCAGACTGTCTTTGATCATCCTGGAGGTGATCATTGGCTGAGCCTTTGCCATTCTGGTTATTCTTCTATCCATTTTGATGGTTGTCTTCCGTTTTCTTCCACATCTCTCTGGTTTTGCTCTCCATTTTAAGGCATTGGAGATCATTTTAGCTGAACAGCCTATCATTTTTTGCACCTCTTTATAGGTTTTCCCCTCTCCAATCAACTTTTTAATCAAAGTACGCTGTTCTTCTGAACAATGTCTTGAACGACCCATTTTCCTCAGCTTTCAAATGCATGTTCAACAAGTGTTGGCTTCATCCTTAAATAGGGGCCACCTGATTCACACCTGTTTCTTCACAAAATTGATGACCTCAGTGATTGAATGCCACACTGCTATTTTTTTGAACACACCCCTTTCAACAAATTCAACTAATTGCCCAATTGCACAGCCTTAAGAGCGTGCATATCATGAATGCTGGGTCTCATTTGTTTTCTGAGAATCTACTGAACCTACTGGTAACTTGTTTGCCACGTAGCAATAAAAAAATATACTAAAAACCTTGATTATTCTGGTTAGTCACATTGTACTGCTATTATTTTGAACAATACTGTACATACTGAAATTCCTCTAGATTCCTTGAATCTTTTAATTATGTTATGCACTGTTGAATGTTAAATATCCAAATCTCTTCCTATCTTTCTTTGAGGAACATTGTTTTTAAACATTTCAATAATTTTCTTACGTATTTGTTGGCAAACTGGCTAATCCTAAAGGATTAGACCTTTATTGGATGCTGCTTTTGTACCAAATCAATATTACAATCACCTGTTGACATCACCTGTTACAAATCACATAATTATTTATGTGATTTGTAACACATAAATAATTGCTCCTGTCCCAACTTTTTGCAGGTCTGAATGACAGGAAAGGATGCACATTTACAAATGACATGAAGTTGACCAGACAAAACATGAAATATTTTGTGTTCATATTGTCTGCAATGAAATACAAGTCAAAGTAAATTTAGAAATCACTACTTTCTTTTTTTATTTGCGTTTTCCATCCTGTCCCAACTTTTTCTGATTTGGGGTTGTAGTATACAGTAAGAGAAGTCCATAAAATTAAGACTTTGTGTAAAAACTTATATATAATCAGTATACAAAAGTACTTACAAAGCATCAATCATAGTTAATATAAATAGTAGTCTCTACTGTCACCGTTTTCTTCAGTTAGTTTCGGTTTCATGGACTTTCAGTTTGTTTTCACTTGTGTCATGTGTCTTTGTTCAGATTCCCGCCACTCATCTTTCTCCTGGGTTACTGTCATTATTAGTTCATCCGTGTCAGCTTTGTTAGTCTAATCATCTTATTTGAGTTGGTATTTATATGTCACCTTATCCTGCACTCTTTGTGGTATCCTCACTATGGTGTGTGTTTGAATAATAGTTAGAATAATAATAATACGCTGTATGTTAATTGTCCAGAGGAGAACTGGCACCCCGAGTGAGCCTGATTTCTCCCAAGGTTTATTTTTCTCCATTAGGTCACCTGATGGGGTTTTGGTTCCTTGCCACTGTCGCCTTTGGCTTGCTCAGTTGGGGACACAAATTTTCAACTAAATATCCAAATGAATCCAATTAGTAAACCAAAATAACTATATAAACTAAATTACTGATCTGCCCTACATTGTCACTGTATGATAATTCAAATGAGCTAGATGATATCATCGTTTTCTCTGGAGCGGCTGTATGGCCAAATTAAATTCTGTTGCATTATTTTCCAGTTTAACACTGTGAAGCTGCTTTTAAAACAATCTGCATTGTAAAAAGCGCTATATAAATAAAGTTGACTTGACTTGACTTGACTTGACTTTGTATGGATCACTACCTGTTGGATTATTATAAGTAAAGTTACCTGTTTGAATCTTCATCTTCTGTGTCTACATCTTCCTGTCTGCTTGCACCCGTTACAGATGACCGGACCTAATAATGGATTGTAACGTGTTGTTCATCAGGGTGGCATAAGGAGAGCAGCGATTTCCTCACCTTCACTCAGGGGGTTTTTCGTCTCACTGTCTTCTGCCCTCTCGATGATGATCATCACAACCCCGTAAACCTACCAGACACCAACGGACTGAACTGGAGGGAGGCCATGCTGAAGTGTCTGGAGAGCGTACAGCCTCGATCTAGAACCCAGCCAAACCCAGAGCCGAAGTTACTACCCTCGATCGCAGAGAAGGTGTGAGAGCCTCCTGCAGATGTTGAGGGACCACCCACTGCGATAAGTGAGCCAGATCCTGAGGACCAAAGGACAGATTTCACCATCACAAGAGAAGTGGAGCCCTCGAGCGAGTCTGACCAGGGCTGTGAGCCTGTGACATCAGTGGACGAGGGAATGGGAACCGAGGACTAGCTGCTGAACGTCAGTAGAGAAGGAGCATCTCCCACCCTAACCCACTCAGTATTTGAACCTTCATCACTGTTTAAAGGCAGCAAAATGAGCGAAATGGAATGTGATCTGCTCATCCCTTTGACGTATGTGAAAGCTACCCTACTCAACATCGTCATGTCCAGTCTCCTGTCACTTCCATCATCCCCAGGACTCAGCCCCATCACTGCTTGAAGTTTGCAGCCCTGTCACATCCCTGGAAGTGCCTTGCCAGGATGTCGAGCACAGGTCAAGCAACCATCAGCAGTGCCTGTAATCGAGGATCCTGCAGCTCCGCCTACAGCCTCAGATGCCCTCGTTCCATCTCAGCGCACCGACCTGTCGGCTGCGCCCTGGCTCCTTCCACCTTCGGCTCCTCCAGGAACCCTCGTTCAAGTCACTCCACCAGGTTGCCTCATCCCACCGAGCCCCCTTGGTCTGGCATCCCTCTGCCTACGTCATGGACATCCGGGCCTTCTGCTGCACTCTGTCCCTACTCCCCTACGTCTGCAGTGGGCTCCTCCAGCCCTTCTGTGTCACATCTGTACTCTGTCTCACCAGAGTCGCACCTATCCTCAGATTCTCTGGCTCCACCTGCGAGGCTTGTCGCCAAGACTTTGCTTCGGTTTTCTTCACCAGCGATGTCTCTCAGCTCCTGTGGTCCTCTGTCTGCACCTGCAGATCCTCGTCTCTGCTGGTCGTCCCCCAGATGTCAGCAGACACATCTACCACATCTTGGCTCCTCTCACAGGCTCTGTGTCTGCGCTAATGGACTTCTTCCTCCTACAACATCTAGGTCTTATTGTCCGGCCATCACCATCCCTTTGTGTCATCCTGCCATCGTCCCTCCTCATCTGCCTCTCACCATCCTTTCACCAACACCTCATCCTCCTCCACATTAAATGAACTACCGAATATGTCAGCTTTTCTAAGTTACAGATAGTTTTTGTTCTTTAGTTGTAGTGTTAGCTATATGGGCAGGATATAAGATGCATCCACATAATGAGATGCAATCACAAAACGGTTCTCTAAGTTTGGGTTTTGTGTCAAAATGGCCAATACATCATTTTGTAAATATTTTGCAAGCTTCTTTGTTTAAAAACATCTGACAAAAATAAATAATGAGAGACTACAGAAGGCATACACCGAAAATGTAGTTATTCAGATGATACACGGCAAAGGAAAAACATCATATGGAACTGAAACATTTTACTTTGGACAACAGGTCAGTGCTCTTACTAAATGTTGCAATTTAAGCTAGTGGGTATCTGGAGTCATGGAGACGACAATCATTTAGGGCATGTAATTCATGTAGGTAAAAACAAAAGACATGGTAGGAGCACTTGATTGAGATAAAGCATGAAAGAGAAAAAGAGAAACCATTCTACTCCTAACATGTTCAATTAGCATGCTCTCAGCTTACCACATGACTCTCCTTCTGTGGCTCACACCCTCTCATTATTATGTGTCCCATATCGTTCTGCCTATGACCCAGAGACAAAGACCCAGAGTTGACATTGTCTTCCGCGGTACCCCCCACCCAAAGCCACATCCTGATTTTACTGAATGTCTCCATTCCGGTCCAGGACTCCAAGGCTGCAGGCTTCCAGCATGCACAGCCCCTCATGGGTGAGTAAAAGGGGAACCTCTGCTGACCCCATCAGGTCTGGCTGGAGACCAGGACTCGCTCAAACCACAAAAGACAAGCCACTAAGTCAAGATGGGTTTCACAGATGCTGCTGCCTCCCCGTCCAGGGGACAAACTGTGTGTGTGTGTGTGTGTGTGTGTGTGTGTGTGTGTGTGTGTGTTCCCACCGCAAGTTGTGGACCAAAGCAATGCTTGATTACTAGTCAGTATTTGGTCATAATATTAACCACTGAATGGAGATTAGCAGTTAAAACTTCAAGGCCTGGCCATTTTAGACTGTCACAATCTTTTTTTTAGAAAGTGTTTAACATTTTTTCCAAGGTTGAAGGTGAAGCGTGTAGTTATTTTGATGTTAAAATACTTTCTCCCATCCCAGTATAAACATTGTGTCTCTGTGGTGCTTTCAAAACATTATTTTGCTTGTTTGAGAATTACCAATCTGACACTATAGCAACAGGCTTAGGGTTTAGGGTGGGATCATCTGACTGTCCATAAGAAAATAATGGGTGATTGGAAATGTATTTCAAGTCATTATGTTTGCAGCTCTGTTTAGTGATAACTGTACTGTATTACTGATGTTTTTAAAGGAAGTTCAACCAAACATTAAATATCTGTAATTTACTCAACCTCAATTAATTCCAAACCCAAATTACGTTGGGGTGAACGGTTCCTTTCAGAGCGGTGCGATACTTAAACTGTCCGTTTCTCTCATCTCTAATATAGATTGTGAACTAACTGTTTAATTTGAGTTTTTCCACATAATGGATAGGTATTTGAAAAGACACTGATGAAAAATAAAGAGAAATCCAGGGACTGTGTGTACGTGTGTGTTTCTAACAGATGGACTGTTTCTGTCCAGTTCAGCAGCTCTGACGGCCAAGTGGAGATTTTTACAGACTGCAGAAGAGGAATATGTGACAGTTTTATTTTGAGTCTTGGCCTCATCGAGGTACACTTGTGTAATAAGACCTTTTCCCCTTTCGCCTCACACAGACTTATTCCTATGGAGGACCAGAAGGGCCTCTCTCTTTTTTTTAAAAGAAGGAATCAATTATCAATTGATGTTTTAAATAAATACAAAAAATCGAAATAAATAAATCACTTTACAAATTGACAAAAAATATATTTAAAAGCATTTCTTTCATTTATAAAATGTTGTAAAGTGTGTAATTTCTGCTTGTCTAATTCCTAAATTTAAGACGATTGTTCAAATGATCATTTGTCCAATTAGTTATCAAATTTATTGAGAATAGCAATTGGAAAATGCTCTTTTAATATGAAAATGTACTTTTGCATTTAAAAATGATGAACTCTGTTATATTTTATTGGATGACACTTTATTTTAAAGGGATAGTTACCCCATGATTTACTCTCAATCCATCTTTGGTGTATAATATTCTTTTTTCAGACGAATACAATCAGAGTTATATTAACAGCAGTAAATACAGGATAATGGGGTTAATAAAGGCCTTTTGAAGCAAAGCCATGCATTTGTGTAAGAAAAATATACATATATCTAAAACTTTAAAAACTAAAAGAGTAACCCCTGACGCGATGTATGAGGAGTATCGCAAGCTTTGATGCCTCTTGTGGTTCAAACTAATTAGGCTGGGCAACAAAGTCAAGCTCCTCTTCTCTTATATCGAAATCATCTGACATTTCTCTGATTGTATTCATCTGAAAGAAGAATGTCATATACACCTAGGATGACTTCAGGGAGAGTAAATCATGGGATCATTTTCTATTGGGTGACCTATCCCTTTAAGTTGACAGTTACATGTGCTTAGTATAGTAACAAGAGTAAATTATGCACAATTACAAGCAAATAACCCTAAACCAAACCCTAATCCTAACCCTATAGTAAGTGCATGTGCATGTGCATATAAATGCATATTATTCCTTCACTTTGGCACTCTTTGTCCTCTATATCATCCTTTATAAAAATGTTCATTCTGGTTCTAAAAACCATCCAATAACCTTCTCCTGACAGCAAATGTCATTGTTTGACCGCTTTGCCACTGTAATGAATTGGTGAGTTTAGTCTTAAAGAAAACAGCATGTGTGTGATGGTTTATTTGTACATGTATTGAGTTATATGAAGAGCTTCAATCGTCTGTTCTGGAGTATATTAGCAGTGCTCAGTAATCAGTGTTAAACTCTGAACGTTAAGGTTGTGGCTCCCTAGTAAAACTCCACAGGGACCAGCGGAGCTGATTACTCCTGTGGGAGAGGGCGGATGGGCAGCGCGCACACACACACACACACACACACACACACACACACACACAGCAGCGCCGGAGACACCGGCTCCATCAACACCCGCCAACATCTGCACACACCCCTATCCAGATGTGTTCTGGCCTCGCCCCGGCCTCAACCACTCACCCTATGAGGGCTGAACCCTTGAACACAGCTCGTAATTGTCATCTATTAACCTGGATTATGGATCCTGCTTGTACGGAACAAGCTTTCCTGCAGGATATGAATCCAATATCTCTCTTGCAGCAGGATATATCAAAAACATTTCAGGGAGGAAAGGAGGAGAGATGTTTAATGAGCAGATTGAAGCTGCACAGCAAAACTCTACAGAAAGCTTTGCCGTTTGCCGTAGAATTGCAGTACCAGGATAAAACAAAAACAACAAAACAAAAGTTAAATGCAAACTTAACACTTTACAATAAGGTTACATTTGTTAACATTTCTTAACTATATTAGTTAACATGAACTAAATATGAAAATACTTCTAAAGCATTTCTTAATATTTATCATGTTAATTTCAACATTTTCTAATACATTATTAAATTAACACATATTGTTATCTGCTAAAATATGTTAATATTATTTAATGAAATTTGTTTTTAACTAACGTTGTTAGTTAATGTTAGTTAACTAGAGGTTAAAATGTCAGTTTATCTGTTCAATCAAATATCTGACTCAGGTGTTGAGTAATAAAAACGGCATTATCTCCACGTCGCTTTCACAACATTTCAAATCCCTCAGTCCTCACCATTTCCAAAAAGCCAAGCAAATGTTGATTCTGGTTTTATTACGAGCTCTCCGTGTTCTCTTTTTTCCAGCAGACTCTCATCTGTTCGGTTTTTGTTTGAAACGGTGATTCCCCAGAGTTTGGAGATTTAACATGCTCAATGTCAACCTTTTTCGCTCATTGTGACAACTAACCTATGCCACAACCACACCAGATAAAGACTTTTCTCTATGACGAGACATTTTGAACAAAAAACGTACATTGTGTAGCTTTAATACATTAACTAATGGGACCTTGTTGTAAAGTGTTTCCAGTGTTAAAGATATAGTAATGAGGAACAGAGCAGCCCATGGGTTGGGAGAAGGAAGTAGAGAGAGAAGAACAAACCACCTCACAGCAAAGCAGTAAATCCACCTTCCTCATTCACGGCACTATAATTAAAGCCAAATGAGATTTTTGTGGCTCCCTATTAGCTTTTTATTTCAGCCTACAAACATAGAACGGGGAATACCTCCAGTCAGCTATGAACACGGCTACCTCCACAGCTTAAACGCATGTGATTCACCTCCACAGACTTTCTGTTTAATGTAAGAAACACTCTCTCATTGCATCCCTATAGAAGTCGACAGCATGTTGAAAATTCCATCCAATATTAGATTTCACGCACAGGTTAAAACGTTATCCCCTGGAATTCACCCTGTTCCCACAGCCACTGAATCTCACTGGTGCTACTGAACTGGGCCGAATTACTTCACCTAAACCTTTAGTAGCTGACTAATTTAGTGGACGACTTTGCAGAGGACGTGGAGTAAGGTTTCACGGGGTGAGCGTGTTAGAGAAATGTGCAGTAGTCAGGAATAAGGGGACTGGGGGGGCTCAAGATTTATGGGAAGGATTTAGAAGGCACAAATCACAACGGTTCCTGGTAATGGTTCCTCCACAGACGCATTCATTAGACTTATGATTCAGGAACCTAAAAGGCTCTGTTGGCTTGGGTCATAGACGTCCAGGACCATTACAACTCTATTGTTGAATACACATAAGAATTCATTCAGATGTTTTAATGCCCAGCCTTAGGACTCCAGTAATTCTTAGTGTCAAAGTGGAATTCTCTTTTATCTGTTAAATGTTAAGTGTGTAATTTTGTTTCCCATATTCAATTACTTTACTCTATCTCAGCTTAATATGCAGAGACAGCTATAAGTAAACCACAGGTAGGTTGATTTCCTGAAGAATAAAAGCTGTAGCTCTATCAAAACATTGCTCTGATTATACGGTTAAGTCTGACATCACACATCAACGTTTCCAGGTCCAAACGCTCCTTCGGTCACCAATACTACCAAAACATCCTTCACCTTTACTTTCTACAAAGAGATTAAAGTATATTCAAGTGAGTCACCTTCCCCGGCTTCACATCTTGTAACATTGAAAAACTGTTGCTTTAAAACACTCCCTGAACACATTTACAGTAAATTAGTTCTGGTGTCCTCCAAACAATACGGACAGCACAGATTAGTTCACTGCCCACTGATTAATCAACTGGACGCTTCCACTAAAAGTTAACTATCCAGTTTTCCGTCTTATGAACTCCCTTCATGGGCAGTCCATCTCTGCCGAGTTTAAAGCTTGTTAGTTGAGGGGATTTCTGTGAATGTGTGTGTAGGTTTTGTCCTGTCCCCAGTGGCTACACTTTCTGGAAGACAGCCATAGCTGTTTGATTTATTCTCTGCTAAACTGTAAAAACAAAATCGTATTACCCAGCAGAAAACTCACTATACAGGCACAAAGCACAAAAGACCTAATTTATGTAATAATTAGATTCATAACCTCAGGCTTTTTGCCAATACTTTCTCTAAAACGATCATAGACACGCCATCAAATGTGCACAAATGAACACAAAGAACTACACACACTATAGCCACTCAATGGCCATTGCTAATATCAATTCAACCCAGTCTATACCGCTACTGAAACCATAAACAGCCCATGTGTTACAATGATTTTACCACAAGTAAAAGGTGTTTTTAGGTATAAAGAGAAGTTGCTTCACTAAAACTTACCCATGGTAAAATCACTTTAACACAGTTTGGAGTTGCTTTGGTTATACAAAAATTCAGCAACTGCAATACAATAAATAATAAAAAAAGAAATTATCAGGGTTCAAGCACTTTAAGGCCTTAAAAAAAGGTATTATGTTTTATTTAGCAAGCATTTAACCACTTAGGTCATAGATGAAAAGACCATGTACAGCCAATACAGGCAATTTACAAAATAAATATAGTCATTTTAAAGCTTTTAACAGTTTTTGAAGTTGAGCCAAAAACCTAGTTTGTGAAAGTAGGTTCTTGAAATAATCTCTAATATTTAACAAACGGTTAGATTGACAACAGTGGTCCTATAGAGGCAAAGTTGCTACGAACGAGGACTTCTGCCATTCGCTATGAATGTCGTAGGCATGTGCGAAAAATTGCATGATATACAATCCTTTACTCACATGAAAAAACAAAAAGGAGCCCACCCAGTGGCCAATTTCTTTATAATTTCTCACATCTAGGGCCGTGAGTCAAACAGGCCAAGGGAGTTTCATTCCAATCAGCCTCTGTTAACTTTGACAGCCACGGGAATTTTATTGGTCGGCAGCAGCCGTTTTTTCCAAGATGCGCTAATGTCCTCGTAGAGAATGTCAGCACCTTGGACAAAGACACTGCATGACAGTTTTCAAGTCAATCGGACTGACTGTTGCATAGCTATAGCCATTTTCATGTTTTTTCATTGTATAGCGCCATCAAGTGGCTAGTTGCCACATCCTTTTTCATGCAACCACAGACTGAGCCCAAGTTTGGAGAAATTAGTTCATTCCGTTCAAGAGAGATAGCTGTTTTAATAAAAGTGGCCACGACCACTTCGACATTTTGGCGTTTTATTGATTTTTTTGATAATTATTGACAATCAGACTCCAGAGAATCTTTCAGCACTGGTTTGGTTCTGACTGGGCAAAAGACCTAGGACTAGATCGCAAAAGTAGGTTTCCAAAATAATCCAAAAATGTTGTCATGTGATATGTATTTGGGAGAGTTATGAGCCATTGTGTACTTTTGATCTCTGTGGCGCCACCATCAGGCCTATTGGGGCGACCCTTGGTGACATTGTAGACGGGGTGGGTACTACCATCCCTCAAAGTTTCAAGTCTCTATGACTTACGGTTTGGTCTGCCCAATCACTTTTTGGGAAGAATGCTGATTCTTGGAAATTTGAATAATTACAAAAGGGTTTCAGTGCTACACGCTTGAACCCCTAACAAACAAACCTTCAACATTCTATCAAACATTCTTCAGTTCATTAGTCTATTCTAGAGAACGATCAGAGAACTATCTGTTTTACAATGCCTCTTTTATGTCAATGTATTGGGTGGTCTGCCTTCCCGTTGTTAGGACCTACATAAGTGGCTACAGTATATCTCACGAAGAATTCTTCTCAGAATTCTCTTCACATTTACAGTAAAATAATAATGTAAAGCAGTTATATAATGTTGACACATCATGGAAAACTTAAGTAATTATGCCATAAAAGATATGATTAATGCCCACTAATAATATGAAATTAAAGGTAATTTATGAGAAATGTAGTAAAAACACTTAGGAATGGAACATTTCGGAGGTAAAGTCAGCATTCACAAAACCACAGTGAGCAATTTATACTCTCAAGTGATTTTAAAGGTAACTGTAAGATATAGTTCTCTGCGATGCAAAAAAAATAAAACTAGTGTCTGCACATGTAATTCTCTGTATCTGCATGCAAATACTTAAAATGAATCATTGCATCCTAAAATGAATAGGCCAAATTATAATACAGTAGCTGGAAATCTGGACATTTGGAGAACGCTGGAATGACGTGTGAGGTTTCAGTGGCTTTCTGTGATGACATTTATACTTGTTTCATATGATTATTTCATACAGATTCTATACAAATCTTGCATCCTAAAAATCCGGTCCTGAAGGGCCACTGTCCTGCAGAGTTTAGTTCCAACCCAAATTAAACACACCTGAACAAGCTAATCAAGGTCTTAAGTCTATTTCTTTATGCTCTTACTCCACTAACTTACCTCCATCTCCGTCACCTGTACGTCATTGCTTACGTTGCACAAGTGCCCATTACTGACGGAACCCTTGAAATGTGTTTAAATGGAACGCCCTAAGCCCTTCATCACTTGGAATCTGCAGTAGAGCTGATTTATTATTTACAGTTTTTTCCCCCTTATTAATTTGTTTTACGCACTATTCTATAGGCTTGTATGCATGCTTGGGCTGTTAAAAATTAAATAGAAACAACTATTAAATATGAATATATTTATATTAAACATTAAATATAAAAAAATTCACAAATTAAAATAATACAATAAACTATAACTGTGTTAAAAACAGCCACCTTAAGGTAGCTACAAGTATTGAATGCAGTTAAATGTCAAGATAACTCCAATATCATACACTAGAGTTGTGTGGCTGGGGGTAAATTAAGTGTGACCAGCTGTGACGTCTCAATCGTGTTGCATGGTGGTCTACGGATCTGCTTGAAGTGTACATGTTGAGCAGACTCGTTTACTCGGTCGAAATCGAGAGAACAGGCTCACCAGCCACTGTAGCTAGTGGTTTTCCACTAAAGTTACTAGCCACTCAGCATGTTCACTGGCCACAATTTTGACCTCGATACCATGGGAAAAACTGCCAAACAGATATTTGTAATATTATATTTGGCATGTATATTATGCTGCTGTCACTTTAAAACCTGACGCACAGACTGATGCACTGTTACACATGCATTTTCTGTTTACATTCACTTAAAATATACCTGACTGTGATTACATGAATACTCACCAAGACTGACACTTTGACATTATTTTGTGTGCATTTGAAAGGCTTTAAAAAGTGCTGCCGGTTTGTCTGGTTGAGGACAATGGATACTTTTGCAGACGACATCACACTGAGTGAATCAACTTAGAATGGCTCTAATTTATATGTATTTATTTCTCCCCCCATCCTACTTCCCCTCAGGCTGTGACCATTGAAAATATACCCAAAATCTATATGATCTAAAAATGAACAAATACTAAACAATATATATGTGTTTGATATCATTGGAAATGTCTTAGTGCGACTGGTACAAATATCTCATCCCCACAGAAATATTCAAGAAGATAACAATGGTTTTAAGAGTTTAAAGAGATGTTGCATAGTATGGTAGGTGTGGCTTTCAACCATTTGGTTTTTGTCAATACAGGTCCGAGACAGTGATTCAATGTAAATTCCTTTGTTAACATATGTTACCATTTGAAAGAAGTTATTGTCAGGTCTGAATACTTAAGGCAGTGTAGCAGAAGAGTCAGGCGCAATACTGTAATCAGATTCGCCCGTAACGTTGTGTCCAGTCAACGTTACGTAACCTATGGAAAGTCAGGAACGCATCTCTTTACTTAAGAGTATTCGATGTGTTGAGGATCTTTGAATTGATTATGTAATTGGAATTATACCTGACTATTTAATAAATTGTTACGTTTTGATTTATTCTGACTTACTCTGAATTATTAACGATCTCTATGAGATCATGAATGGGTACTTTCCACAAAGGGTTAAACGGAATAATTAAATGTGTGTCTAACTATTAAACACAAATGACCAAATAACCAAATTGGCATTCTAATCTAAATTCTAAATTATAATAAAATGGAGTCAGATAAAGAGGAATTGGAATTAGATCCATTTTGCCCAGCTGAGAACATCGAACGCCGCAAGTTCCTTCGCCGCCTTCGCTGCCGCTATTGGAGCGATTTCAGCGGCCTTACACATTTGACTGTTTAACTCTTTCCCGCCAAACACAGAATTTTCCGTTATTTGTGAGAAAACAGTTCTCGGCCAAAAACAGCATTTTCCGTGTTTCCGTTTTTTCACTGTTAAACGCTAGGGAGAGCTATAACGCACCTTCTGAATGAGTACTGAATCTCCAGAGTAAGACGGAGCGATCATATGTAAGCAGATGCATATGTAAAATAACATCATCATTAAAGCATTAAACATGATATAAATCAAAATTATCTAATGTTACTGAATGAAAAGTGGACCCATGGACAAGCTACAGGACTGGCAAGCATTAGGGGTGTTGATGGACTTGATCTACTCCATTTGTGTTTGATCATCGCTCTGAATCTGATCTGGATCTTTCACAAAAACGTGATTTTCTCAGCTTTTTGTTCAAAATGTTACTTTTTTATGAAACTTACCCATATTCAAGTGTTGATTAAAAAAAGGAATGCATGAAGCTAGAATAAAACGTTTTTTTGTTTTAGTTTTTTAAAGAAGAGGGTCAGCTCTTTTCTTTTGATATATTGCATGCTCAGATATTCATAAAACAAAATTTTCTATGGGCTATTCAATTTTGCTTAAAATGGTCAAAAACCCTTGCGGTGGCTGGCAACTTTTTTTTTTAAACACTGGCGGGGAAAGAGTTAAGCACAATAAGCAGCAAAAAATAAACTAAATGTGGACTGATAGGCGGCTTTATGTGTGCGCACTTTGATTCAAGCCCTGTAACATCAACAATATTCATCCAGGGCAAATTAAACGAGTGACCGAGGGAGGCAGATATATGTCAACTCGCAGCTGGCATCATGTGTCTAATGGAAAATTTGTATTGGAAGTGTTTCAGATATTTCAGTATCGATATATACACTCACCTAAAGGATTATTAGGAACACCTGTTCAATTTCTCATTAATGCAATTATCTAATCAACCAATCACATGGCAGTTGCTTCAATGCATTTAGGGGTGTGGTCCTGGTCAAGACAATCTCCTGAACTCCAAACTGAATGTCAGAATGGGAAAGAAAGGGGATTTAAGCAATTTTGAGCGTGGCATGGTTGTTGGTGCCAGACGGGCCGGTCTGAGTATTTCACAATCTGCTCAGTTACTGGGATTTTCACTCACAACCATTTCTAGGGTTTACAAAGAATGGTGTGAAAAAAAACATCCAGTATGCGGCAGTCCTGTGGGCGAAAATGCCTTGTTGATGCTAGAGGTCAGAGGATAATGGGCCGACTGATTCAAGCTGATAGAAGAGCAACTTTGACTGAAATAACCACTTGTTACAACTGAGGTATGCAGCAAAGCATTTATGGAGCCACAACACGCACAACCTTGAGGCGGATGGTCTACAGAAATCCCCACCGGGTACCACTCATCTCCACTACAAATAGGAAAAAGAGGCTACAATTTGCACAAGCTCACTAAAGTTGGACAGTTGAAAAATGTTGCCTGGTCTGATGAGTCTTGATTTCTGTTGAGACATTCAGATGGTAGAGTCAGAATTTGGCGTAAACAGAATGAGAACATGGATCCATCATGCCTTGTTATCACTGTGCAGGCTGGTGGTGGTGGTGTAATGGTGTGGGGGATGTTTTCTTGGCACACTTTAGACCCCTTAGTGCCAATTAGGCATGGTTTAAATGCCACGGCCTACCTGAGCATTGTTTCTGACCATGTCCATCCCTTTATGACCACCATGTACCCATTCTCTGATGGCTACTTCCAGCAGGATAATGCACCATGTCACAAAGCTTGAATCATTTCAAATTGGTTTCTTGAGCATGACAATGAGTTCACTGTACTAAAATGGCCCCCACAGTCACCAGATCTCAACCCAATAGAGCATCTTTGGGATGTGGTGGAACGGGAGCTTCGTGCCCTGGATGTGCATCCCACAAATCTCCATCAACTGCAAGATGCTATCCTATCAATATGGGCCAACATTTCTAATGAATGTTCTGAAGGTGAAAGGGGGTCAAACACAGTATTAGTATGGTGTTCCTAATAATCCTTTAGGTAAGTGTATATATATATAAATTTATTATTTCAGATGCCTTTTGAAAAAGGCAATTTGAAAAATGTATATACTATACATAAAATCCAACCCGCCAAAGCGGCTAGTAGGAGTGTCTGCGTTACATGCCACTGCAGAGATCCACCCGCGTTTGGCGGGTGTTAATGTAAAGCCTTGGTTGTGAAGGAACCCATTCTAAGTTTTTCCAAAACTCCTAAGCCTAAATATGAGAAAAAAATATGTACCTTAAGCAAGCAGCAGTAAAAACAGTAGCATTGAATATGGCACTGATAGCTAATACCATGTGCGATTGTTTTGCGCGTACATGTGCAGGCCATATGTACGCGTCATACAGTTAGTGAATGCGGCTTTCACTCTGCAATGTACCGCAATAAAGCTCGAGTCTAAAGCTGCTTTTTAATAAATGTGACAGCCTGCTAGAGTGTGCATTGTATTACATTCAGCACATATTTATTTAAGTGTGAGAGTTCTGTGGAGCTTGGCAATGCGTGTTGTAGTGTGTGTGTTTGTGTGTGTTTACGTTCCTAGTCTGAGCCGCTTCCGATCCCAGTCACTTTCCCAGGATGTGGACCGAGCCAGCACCGGCTGTTCACATAAACTCTGAGTGATGATAGAATTTTGAGTCTTCAACATGTAGAGTAAGACTACGCACACGCACGCTGATATACACTCTCGCACGGTTAAGCCAAGAAAAACAAAAGTCAAACCCTCATACAAACAAAGAGTCCAGAGGTGCTACACCGCCCACACACAACAAAAATAGATGTGGGTGTAAATGACCCATGCGATTCTGTGCGTGTGTTTTGTTTCAAATTTTTCCAAGCTTAGTACCATTGAACATTGATTCTACAGAGAAAGATTAATTTTATACCACAAAAAAGTAGCAAAAATACTAATGGTACCACATGGACTTTTGGACACACACAATGGCAAAAACATTGTTCTTGGACATGCATGAAGGTGGTAAAAAGCATATGTATATGGCTGAGTTAAGGCTGTTCTGTGTAGACATAATCCCAGATAACAAATAAGTTCTAGTGCTGTCAAAGTTAACACGTTAACGTACGCAATTAGCTTTTTCACTTGAACGCATTAAAAATATTGAACACAGCATCCTTGGATAGCATTACACTATATGACCACGCTCTTATTCATGCAAATGAAAAGACACAAAGGGAGAGCAGTGCAGTACTGGTGCGCATCTGTGAATCTCTTGTGTGTGACACATACACACTCGTGCGCACAGAAAGTCACTTCAGACAATGCTTGAACAGACAAAAACACAAAGTTAAATGAGTTAAATAAAGTCTTAAATGAACATGAAGAGAGAAAATGTGGTGTGTCAGATCTGCTGGGCGGCAGGTCTTAAAGTGACAGCAACCTGGTGTTGTGATGTCGGTCATTAATGATTGTCAAAGAACAAAGGAAAAAGAGAAAATCACTGACTTATCTTGACTGAATAACATTTGTAGCTTTAATAAGGACTAGGGATGTCAATTTCCACAAATTCCCATGATCGATCCTCGTTTAAATGAACGATAAATTAATCGATTAATCGTTAGCCTTAACACTGCAATATGCATCTACAGCAGTAGCTTATAGCCGACAGCATGACAGGGTGTGCAAATGCTGCTCAAAACACCATGTACCTCACCAAATGAATGAGAACGTTTTTTTTATCTAAATAAAGGGCTACAGGATTGTAAAATGAGTCGATGTGATTGATGATTTAATTAAACTACTTATCTCATAATCAAATATAACCTCAAAAAGTCACCAACACCGCCTCAGATCTGTTATTCGAATGTGTGGACGCGCTCTGGAATAACGCGCTGAACACGGCAACTAAACCCAATGAATTCACAACCATTTATTAAAATAGTGTTCTTCTCATTAATGTCATGTAATATGACAGTCCCAATCATAGTTATTATGTATTGCTGAAGCTGAAGCGCTGAATGAAAACCGGTGCTGAAGCCCTATGCTAGCGCATTTTATTTAGCTGAAATAAATGCATCCTAAATGAAATTGATCACATATACAGGTCCTTCTAAAAAAATTAGCATATTGTGATAAAAGTTCATTATTTTCCATAATGTAATGATAAAATTTAAATTTCATATATTTTAGATTCATTGCACACCAACTGAAATATGTTAGGTATTTTATTGTTTCAATACTGATGATTTTGGCATACAGCTCATGAAAACCCAAAAATCTAAAAAAAATTAGCATATCATGAAAAGGTTCTCTAAACGAGCTATTAACCTAATCATCTGAATCAACTAATTCACTCTAAACACCTGCAAAAGATTCCTGAGGCTTTTAAAAACTCCCAGCCTGGTTCATTACTCAAAACCGCAATCATGGGTAAGACTGCCGACCTGACTGCTGTCCAGAAGGCCATCATTGACACCCTCAAGCGAGAGGGTAAGACACAGAAAGACATTTCTGAACCAATAGGCTGTTCCCAGAGTGCTGTCTCAAGGCAGCTCAGTGGGAAGTCTGTGGGAAGGAAAAAGTGTGGCAAAAACGCTGCACAATGAGAAGAGGTGACCGAACCCTGAGGAAGATTGTGGAGAAGGACCGATTCCAGACCTTGGGGGACCTGCGGAAGCAGTGGACTGAGTCTGGAGAAACATCCAGAGCCACTGTGCACAGGCGTGTGCAGGAAATGGGCTACAGGTGCCATTCCCCAGGTCAAGCCACTTTTGAACCAGAAACAGCGGCAGAAGTGCCTGACCTGGGCTACAGAGAAGCAGCACTGGACTGTCGCTCAAATTTTGCATGTCATTTGGAAATCAAGGTGCCAGAGTCTGGAGGAAGACTGGGGAGAAGGAAATGCCAAAATGCCTGAAGTCCAGTGTCAAGTACCCACAGTCAGTGATGGTCTGGGGTGCCATGTCAGCTGCTGGTGTTGGTCCACTGTGTTTTATCAAGGGCAGGGTCAATGCAGCTAGCTATCAGGAGATTTTGGAGCACTTCATGCTTCCATCTGCTGAAAAGCTTTATGGAGATGAAGATTTCGTGACAAGACAAGACCCAACACTCTGGATGAGCTTAAGGCCGCTATCGAAGCATCCTGGGCCTCCATAACACCTCAGCAGTGCCACAGGCTGATTGCCTCCATGCCACGCCGCATTCAAGCAGTCATTTCTGCAAAAGGATTCCTGACCGAGTATTGAGTGCATAACTGAACATAATTATTTGAAGGTTGACTTTTTTTGTATTAAAAACACTTTTCTTTTATTGGTCAGATGAAATATGCTAATTTTTTGAGATAGGAATTGTGGGTTTTCATGAGCTGTATGCCAAAATCATCAGTATTAAAACAATAAAAGACCTGAAATATTTCAGTTGGTGTGCAATGAACCTAAAATATATGAAAGTTTAATTTTATCATTACATTATGAACATTACATTATAACATTACATTATGAACTTATGAATAATGAACTTTTATCACAATATGCTAATTGTTTGAGAAGGACCTGTATACAAAATAAATGTAATATTACAAATTGCATCTGCACAAACTGATGGAAAAGTGAACTTCAACTAAGTTGCATGCGAGTCAGAATGCGTGACTCATGTTGTGCACGCGCTCTTCCTGGAGCAACGCAATGAAACACGGGAACTAAACCCAAATAATTCACAATCACAATGTTTTATTACAATGGTGTTCACACTAATGTAATGTAATATGGCAGTCCCATTCATAGTCGTAATTAGTTGTGCATTTCTGTTGGAGCTGCATGCTGAAGCTGATCACCTGCATGCTTTACTACCGCTCTAATTCTTAACCAAATGCATCCTATATGAGATAAATCAGCTATAGATCTGCACAAAATAAACACAATACAACTTACATTTGCACAAAACAAAAGGGTGCGAATGCACACGCAAACTTGCAGTCATGATGAAGGTGTAACTCCAGCTGTAAAATGGTCCCAAACGATTTTACTCGCTTCATTTTTCCTTCTGTGTTTCGCGGTTGAGCCGCACGCACGCGCATGACCCTGCTTAATCGATGATCGATAAGTCTTATCGATAAAATGTCTTATCGACAATTAATCGATCATCGATTAATCGTTGACATCCCTAATAAGGACTAATCTATATTTAATTGATAATTTATGCAGTGAAGTGTTTGATTACTTTATTAAATTCTGTCCTACCTCTTAGACAGACCTGAAAGCACTGTTTACAAGGTTACAAGGGTCATTACATTTTTGTGCATTTTGACAGGGCAAGTAAAAATCTAAACGAGTCTGACTGGGCCAATAGAAAAAAATTGAGCCCTGATATATTGACGGCACAGGTATATTTGACATATAATGATTATATGTGAAGATTGTTTCAAGTTCATTTAAATCAACAGTTGTCAGTCTAATAAATGTAAAAAATAAATAAAAATAAAGACAGCTTCCAATTATACTGTAATGCTGAGTGCCTTTATCAGTAGCGGTATATAAACTTGGGTACGACAAGTATGTAGACTATGATGATGACACTTATTGACTTGTAGGCTACAACAGAAGAAGAAAACATCATCAGCATGCTCTAGTGTAAACAAATAGAGCAAGATGCGCTTTATGTGCACTGGGTAAAAGAGGAGGAAGCAAAAGAGGAGAAAATGGACGTGGTCGTGGCTATGGAAAAGAAGCCAAAATGGCATGCCAATTTTGCAAAAGGAGCTTGAGGTAAGTAGTTCTAAGTTTTAGCTCCATGTCGTGTTGATCAATACAATATTTCATTTTTATTGGCTAGTCAGTAGACGTAGGTCGTAGCAGCAAACACATGGTGAGATGATCATGTTTCTGACCCTGTCAGAAAATGATTGCAGGCTATCTTCGGTCGCAAGACCGTGACAACGGCATGTCTTTGAACCTCTCTCACTGTACGATGTATGACCACCGTTTAGGAGCCACAACCACAGAAATCACTATGATTGGTCATCTTTCATCTGGGATAGCCCAAGGCATTAGCTGAGATGCCACTGTCATGGACACGCCAGGCTCTTCTGATTGGTAGGAGAGCTCCCTCTCGGTGATGTTCCTCATCACCGTAGTATTCAGCACTAGAATAAAAAGACACAATTCGCAGTTACTCCTTATCTGCATCAGAAAACTGGAAAATGCAGCCTTCAGAGGACACATTTCAAAGTAGGAAGGCATCAAGGCACGTCCAAATCCAATGCTAGCTTTACTTCCTGCCTCCTGAGATGCCTTCATCTGATGGATTTTGGAAGGCAGCATAGATGTATCCTTCGCTGTATTTGATATCCCACAATCCTGTGTGTTCCATTCGGTGACAGTTGAGCTAGAAAAAAAAAGATGGCATCTGAAAGTTGGGGCTGGTGGTCAGTTTGAGTGTAAATGTACCAAAGCTCACTCTATTTTGCTGTAGCCTATCTCATTAAACTATTACACTGCCTTAGAAGTCTGTCTGAAATCAGTTTCGTGAGGTGCCTTCGTGTGCAAACGCTGTCAGGTGACTACATTTTCAGATGCAGCCCTTGTCTGGATTTAGATATGGAAACAGACTGCTTACCTGCTTTACTTTACCTGGTTTAGCTCGTAAATCTCCATGTATCTCACACGTTGATCTCCTATGATTCTCCCGCTTTAGATCCCTGTGGAATATAATTACCTGAATCATCACCGTGCTCAGGAATCATCAAGTGTGTGCTCTCCCATTCCTCCAATCACCGAAGCGTTCCGCACAAAACCTAATAAAGAGGACACACTCCACATGAAAACAGTGCTCATTTTGAAAACAGTGCCCAATGCTAGGTGAAGATTTATGTACTATTTATGTTATTAGAAAGAATTAAGATTCCATAGTGGCCAAGACTCACCACACAATCTACATCTCAATACTGCACACACACAAACAACCTAAACATTTCCCACGGAATTGGGATACTTCAACACTGTTGCCGCAAGCTGTTTTACATGTCTGCGGGTTGAAGCAACCCAAATAATGTGATATTTAGCCCCGGGAATGCAAATTTTAGCAGGGAAACCACGCCAAAAAACTTAGATTTTATCCCCCAGAACACGAACACGAATCCATCACCTGCAGCATCCTCACATGCGTTACTACTACTATACGGACTTTATATAAACAGACATGATGCAAAGATGAACGGTGGCATGAAAAGCTACCAGTACCACTCAAATTATAATACATTATTACAAGCTTACTGTTGTGAATCTGGCTAAGGTTAGAAGTTTTGAACACTAACTGGTTATCATTTTTAACCAAAAAAAGTTAGGATCTGCAGCTTTAAGAAGCTGATATGACATAGCATCCAGAACTTGAACTGCCAAATAAAGAATTCAGTGTGTACATGTTGATGTTGTCTGTGTTTGTCTGTCTGCAGTGTGTGTGTTTATAGAGTATGTTCTCAGAGTCAGAGTGCGTGTGACACATGTGACTCTGATGTCATGTTTTTAAACATGGGGGTTAATAAAGGGGTTAATAAAGGCCTTCTGAAGCAAAGCGATGGGTTTGTGTAAGGAAAAAATCCATATTTAAAACTTTACAAACTATACTTTCTCTGCTAACTTCTGCTAGCTGTCGTACGTACGTTCACGAGAGACTGGCGCTCCAGCATATGATGTATAGGACGCAGACGTAGGCAAGGCAAGGTTATTTATATAGCACATTTCATACACAATGGTAATTGAAAAGCTATTAAAACAGTGATAGAATAATCACAACGTATGCATAAGAAATAAAAAAATCCATGTATAAGAAATAAAAATAACAATCATATTTAACTAAAGTCTAAAATACTATTCCAGACTAAATTCGGGGCTCCCCTGTCTGAACAGAAAAGTCAGAGATTTTCGGTTTGCTTTGTTGAATCAACCCAGATATAAACACGAAAACACCAATTTGCAGACTAATAAAATGTAGAGTATAGGAACTAGCATATTCTCACCGGATCAGAGTGTCCTACGCTGGAACGCCAGTCTCTCCTGAACGCACGTATGACACTAAGTGGAAGTTAGTTTTAAAAATGGATATTTTTCTTACACAAACCAATCGCTTTGCTTCAGAAGGCCTTTATTCACTGCCATTATATTCCGATTGTATTCGTCTGAAAGAAGAATGTCTTGTACACCTAGGATGACTTGAGGGTGAGTAAATCATGGGCTAATTTTCATTTTTGGGTGAACTTACCCTTTAAGTTCTTGTCAGTTTGGACCTGATCCATGATCAGCTGTGAAGCTGGACTGAAATTACGTAATCGCTGCAGTTAGTGTTGTAACGTCTAAAAAGAGAGAGGGGGAAAAGGGCCTGGGGTTTGTGTTAAACGTTCCTGTAGGTATATCATACTGTGTCTGAAGTGTGTTTTCCTCCCACACACACATATGAGCTTGAGACCCACCCAGGAGTGCCCACCCAGAGGTTGGCACGAGAAAGGTGCTTGAGGTTTTGGGATTAGATTTTGTCGTCCTGGCAAGGGTTTGCCTGGCATCCCTGTGTGGCACACTCATGTCTTTCTCTCCGCTGCGGAATAATGGCCTGTTGAACTTGGCCAGCACTTGATCTAATATCCTTGAGCTTCTGTCTTGGGACGCTAGAATCAGCCAAGAGAAAAAAGGAGGACATTATAATTTTTGGGTATTCCTTTAAGGATGGCCCTGTGATGGACTGGCCATCCATCCAAGGTGTTTTTCTGCCTATGGCCCAAGGCACTGAGGTAATCTCCAGCATCAACATGATCCTACATAGGACAAGCAGTTTGGAAAATGGATGGATAGACTTAAGGAAGGGCTCTTTTGACTTGGGCCAGTAAGCAACCCAGGCCCTGTTATAGAACCAAATCACTAAGGGTGCTTCTGAAATGACTGAGGGTGCTCTAGTAAAGTCCAGATGTACGCTAAGCAACAGCTCCATCATAGGGGTAGGGGTGATTGTAAAAAAAAAAAAAGTGCTGATTGTCAAAACATTTGGAAATTGAACAGCATTTCATTAAGTTTAGTGACAACATGTAACAATGTGTACATGATACAGTGACTGTTCGGCTACTGTTTTTATTTGTGCTTGACACAAATTTCATGACTTCAATTCATAATCTTGTGATTTGATTCTGATATTTATAATTTGGATAAATATCAGCTACGAAAGCTACATGCTTTTTCTCAAGGAAAAAAACATCAACTAATGCTATTAACATACAGTGAGCCCTGCAGCTGGTATTGTTATTATTGTTTCAAATGATTTTTTTTTATATATATATAACATTACCATAAAATATATATTTAATGATATGAGTAAAAATATAATAAATATGTAATATAGTACATTTATTTAGCTAACTAAATTATTTTCTAGCTAACTAACATGCTATGCTACATGGATTTCCTGAGGTGAATGTAACATTACATGAGCTCTACTGATTACAAGCTGTATTGCTGTCCTCTTTAGGCGGTTGAAACGCTGATTACCCGGTTACATGAGACATGATACATTAGTGTAAGTTGAACTGTATCTTTCAACATTCCTTCTTATGTGTATGCGTGTTTATTTACTATTAACTAGTAGAAAAGAGGAAGAGATTATCGGTTCATGTGTCACATCACATGTAAGAGTGCCAAAACGGTATTTATTGTTTGAATTTTGTAATAAAATTGACATAATTTGAAAGCTGAGACTTTGTTCCATGTCACAAAAGTAACCTGCTCTGTCTTGTCTGTCGGCTTTGCTTCGCGATTTTTCACTGCGTGAGAAAAGGGATGTGCATCTGACAGACTAAAACCCTCTGATTGGCCATCGAGTTCAAAAGATCAACAACTATGTCTGAATCACTATTCCCTACATTAGTCCACTAATACAGTTCACTTGAAGGAGTGAATGAAAACGAGTGCGTGAAGTTGGATAGCCGCTGAGTGTGCATCGGCTGTACACTCGTTATTTAGCAGTGCAATGTGGGATTGAATGAGTGCACTCAATTACGTCCACTATGGTTTTGGACACCACTACAAATGGCTGTCCCTTGTTCAGCCATTGTCTGTGACTGTCTACATTACTCACCACTACAAAAACACGTTATAATTACATTTGACATTCTCTGAGTCCAGAACGCAAACACTGGAGCGTTTGTCAAATCTGTTATGACAATATATTACAGTATCAACTGAGGATGCTCTTGCTTGGGTTTGAGGTTGCTTAGCAACCAAGCAACCACCTAGTAATAACCTGACAACAACACAGCATTGTGCAGGCCGGCGAGTTTAGTCATAAAATATAAGTCATAAATATTCTTTCAAAACTGTACACATCATATCAATGTCTATACAAATGTTATTAGGTATCTTTTGAACATTTATATTAAAATGAAGCAATAGCTCCTTTCACACATTAAACCCGGTAAATTACGGTTTCTAAATATATCATATACTATACTATACTGTACTATACTTTATGCTGTTAACACAAGCAATGGTGTTTCGTGTTTTTACCGATAAGTTGCCATTCACACTTCTGTACCAATACCGGTAATCTCTGTGATGTCAATCATCGGTTTATTCATTATTCAGATTTATTTTAAGTGATGATCATACAGAACAAGTTTTTGCTCTTAAACCCTGCTGAAAGATCCAGCATAAACCAGCATGAATTCCAATCGGTATAGTTGAGGGTATATTGAGGGTCTAGTTGGTATACCAGCATAGTCAGGCTATTCTCAAGCAAAACTGAGCTGGTAGAGCTGGTCCACAGGCACTTCTGCTTCCTATGCTGGGGAACAACAAACCAGCAACCTGCATCCCATGGTCCCACTCCCAGCATGGTGGACCAGCCATGCTGGATTTTTCAACAGGGAAAACACAAGACGCTGCACAATAGTACAGTAACGGCAGTGCTAATGAGTGGCAAAGAAGGGTCTCAAGATGTGATATGGGGCTCAACGGTCAGATGTCTGTCTAGCACATGTTTACATGGAGAAACAATTAAAACACAGAGGAGCTTACTGTAAACTGTTGACTTTATGGGTCCAAAAACCTGATGTCCAACCCCAGATACGAGCAGGTTCAGGTCCAAAACTTCACAAGTGCCTCAGACACGGGTCAGGTTTGGTTTTCGAGGCCTCAGGTCTCAAGTAATTTGAAATAATAAAATGTTTGCCTACCGTTTCAACGAGCGCCATGAGCATGGATTTTAGACTCGCTGCTTGCAAGATCTTCCACGGATTATGGTGAACGATGTCAATCTAAGTGGCATCTCTCACACCCTTTAGTAAGAAGGAGAAGAGCTTTAAATCGGATATTTCGAGTAACGTCGACAACTTTGAAAGCAAGTACTCTCAAGCTTATATTATTATAAAAGTCATATTGTCTTTATGCATATATCCTATCATTTAAGGTCATTAATTTCATTATTTTGTTTAATTATCATTACAGATTGTGTAAATAGCGTTGCAGACAAGGCTAGCAAATCCATGACTTATTAGGCTATCGATTTAATTTTTATCAAGCTATCACGTTTATTTTTCCAATCTAGTGGTCACAATTGAAAGCTCAGAAATAACTTGTATCATTCAACAGAACACCAGGATTTTTGCCATCAGTGCCGTTTACGTTCGGGTCTAGTCAGTTTCGAAAATACATGGCGTTGAGTCGGGTCGGATCTAATTTTATCGGGTCGTCCTCAGGTTGGGTTTTACTTTAAAAAAAAAAATTATGGCCCCACTTTATATTAGGTGGCCTTAACTACTATGTACTTACATAAAAAAATAAGTACAATGTAAAACACCTTTGCTGATATTGAGGTGGGATATGGGTAGGGTTAGGGACAGGTGTGGTGGGCTGGGTAAGTTTAAGGGTAGGGTTAGGGACAGGTGTGGTGGTATGGGTAAGTTTAAGGGTAGGGTTAGGGACAGGTGTGGTGGTATGGGTAAGTTTAAGGGTAGGGTTAGGGACAGGTGTGGTGTGGGTAAGTTTAAGGGTAGGGTTAGGGACAGGTGTGGCTGTATGGGTAAGTTTAAGGGTAGGGTTAAGGACAGGTGTGGTGGTATGGGTAAGTTTAAGGGTAGGGTTAGGGACAGGTGTGGTGGTATGGGTAAGTTTAAGGGTAGGGTTAAGGACAGGTGTGGTGGTATGGGTAAGTTTAAGGGTAGGGTTAGGGACAGGTGTGGTGGTATGGGTAAGTTTAAGGGTAGGGTTAGGGACAGGTGTGGCTATATGGGTCAGTTTAAGGGTAGGGTTAGGGACAGGTGTGGCTATATGGGTAAGTTTAAGGGTAGGGTTAAGGACAGGTGTGGTGGTATGGGTAAGTTTAAGGGTAGGGTTAGGGACAGGTGTGGTGGTATGGGTAAGTTTAAGGGTAGGGTTAGGGACAGGTGTGGCTATATGGGTCAGTTTAAGGGTAGGGTTAGGGACAGGTGTGGCTATATGGGTAAGTTTAAGGGTAGGGTTAAGGACAGGTGTGGTGGTATGGGTAAGTTTAAGGGTAGGGTTAGGGACAGGTGTGGTGGTATGGGTAAGTTTAAGGGTAGGGTTAGGGACAGGTGTGGCTATATGGGTAAGTTTAAGGGTAGGGTTAAGGACAGGTGTGGTGGGATGGGTAAGTTTAAGGGTAGGGTTAGGGACAGGTGTGGTGGTATGGGTAAGTTTAAGGGTAGGGTTAAGGACAGGTGTGGTGGTATGGGTAAGTTTAAGGGTAGGGTTAGGGACAGGTGTGGTGGTATGGGTAAGTTTAAGGGTAGGGTTAGGGACAGGTGTGGCTATATGGGTCAGTTTAAGGGTAGGGTTAGGGACAGGTGTGGCTGTATGGGTAAGTTTAAGGGTAGGGTTAAGGACAGGTGTGGTGGTATGGGTAAGTTTAAGGGTAGGGTTAGGGACAGGTGTGGCTGTATGGGTCAGTTTAAGGGTAGGGTTAGGGACAGGTGTGGTGGTATGGGTAAGTTTAAGGGTAGGGTTAGGGACAGGTGTGGTGGGATGGGTAAGTTTAAGGGTAGGGTTAGGTGTAAGTGAAGTGTCAATGGTGTAATTACAAATGTAACTACAGAAATAATTACAGATGTAATTACATGCAGGTATTTTTTTAAATGTAAGTACAATGTAAAAACATGTATGTACACAATAAGTCCAATGTATCAAATTATTAATTAAAATGTTACTACATAGTAGTTAAGGACACCTAATATAAAGTGGGTCCAAAATTATTTATGCATGCCAGGTTCTACATGATTCGGTTTAGGCACAGATTTTAGGACCCGAGAAGACCTCTAGTGTCATGTCCATCACAACTTCTGCTTTGTTCACACACAGAATCAGTCAAAATTTGTGAGAAATAACTAGATATAACTTCAGCATAGCATTCATCTTTCCTCCGAGTCTCTGCATTACCTCCACTTCCTCTCCAGACAGTGACCTTCAGCTTTCTCTTCCCCCCTTTCTCCCTCCCTCACTTCATTTTTCTGTTCCCATTTTTCTTGGCAGATGACAGGAAACTTTGACATCTGCTGATGATCTAATGCAGCCGCTCTGCAAATTCAACAGAATAAAAGCAAAAGTGCTCACGCTGAATGTCTTTTCTCCTCATTCGTTTCAAAACAGACAGCCTGCCTGCCCTTTAAAACCTCACTTAAGTCATTTTCATTGCTCTTTAAATATTGCTGATGATGTGAGTTGGATGTGGGATCCAGAGATGCATTTTCCACTGAGCCGGGACATCTAGTGCAAAAAACACGTTTTTGTTCGGTACACTGCCTTCGATGGAGTATTACCCAGCACAAATGAAGCATCCAAACTGAGATGTTCATATATCAGCTGTGTTAAAGAGAAAATTGGATGCATTGCTAAATGGTGTGTGCCCGTAAGACTTGTTCTCGCTCACCTCCCACAACAAAGGCCAGCATTGTGTATCCTGTACTCCCCCCACCTCCATCCCCTCCGGCTGGTCTCAGTGCAGTTCAATTGGGAGCGCTCCGCTGGGACCACACTTGTTTGCTTTTCTGGGATCAGTTAAAATCATGCATGTAATAAGGAGAAAATGGCTTTTAAGCCTGCCTGTAGGAAACGGTGCCCGATGAACCATTATCCCTTATTAAAGACAGAGCCCAGGAGAGACAGGAGGACACAGCCGCCCACTGATGGAGGGTCTGATTGCCCTGCTGATCTCTGCTTTGTCTGACGGCTGTTTATCTGCCCCTATATGTCTGTCTATACTAAATAACCATGCCAGGAGAGCAAATTACTACTGCAGACCAGGGTTGTGCACTATTCTGAACTTAATTCAGTGCCAATTAAATTCATGAATATGAGGTAGCAAAACAGGATGCATAATTTACATTTGGATTAATGGAACAGTTCAGTCAAAAATACAAATTCTCACTTATTCACTTATACATTAATGCTGTTTCAAACTGTATGACTTAATGTCTTCCCAGGAACACAAAGGAACTTTAAAACGCATGTAAAATCACAATGAAATATCATAAAATAAATGTAAATGCTATAGTGTAAATTTCAATCCGCCTCTTTTGACCACTTTCGGCCTGTCCTGATGTCTTTGAGAGGAGGGTCTATGGGTGGGTAAATCTTTGTTGTTGTTTTTTCAGATCTAATGGACAAAATAAGCTTGCACAATTTACATATGAATGCGACTAGAGACAACTTTTGTTTCTGCTCTGACAGCCACAAGACCAAATCGGTGAGTGTGTGTTAGAAATCAGGAATGATGAGAGAACATTTTGCTTGGTACATTTTTGTACATTTTGGTACATTGTGGCTGTTCGAATGCATTTGACCACATAAGCGTCTACACTACGAAAGCAATCGAATTCGTCAACCACAACGCAATACCAGGTGTAAACAGGGCCTAAGACAGTGGTGTTCACAACTGTCCTTAACTTACCCCGACTTGCATTGGTAAGCTTCTAAAAATGACTTTTTTTGACGTCATTCATCTTTGCGTAGTTATGTCACGTCTGTAACCAGAAAGAAGAAGACCCGGCGGCTACTATATGGTGTGTGCTGAGGATACAGTTGCTTAGAATTTAAATTTGCCATCTAGATAGCTGCTTTTAATCTAGAAAGGTCTAAATGGAAACCATCATTGACATCTGGGGAGTCACCTGTTGTCAAAACCAGGAAACCCTGAGCTGCAGAGAGCCTGCAGTTAAAAGCAAAAGCAGCAGAACTAACACAAGAGTAAATAACATTTCAGGTGCTCAATGCCTTGCCATGTGTGATCTGATCTGACTGATCAAGCATTAGATCTTAATGTGATTTATTTGAAAACATTTATGTTTATATTTGGTCTTACTATATGTTAAAACAACACATTTTTGGTTATATATGCCTAGTAGGATGTATCACATGTCGATGCACTACAGATCAGCTCTGATGTGGTGATCCCAGATTCACACGCGCGGTGCCAAAGCACATACTGCAGCTTTAAGCAGTTATTGACTGAACATCCACACTAGTTCTCCTTGCCACATTTAAAAGAGGAGCAGATTTCTGAAGCAGTTGATATGGTCTACAAATGTCAGCACCGAGATGACGATCAACTCTGCAGCAGGACAGTGTATCAGCTGACTGTTTGATTGAAAGCCTAATAATGCCCCTTTTAATTCGAGGAATGCTTGTAATACTTCCCTCTGCGTAATATCCCCCAACCCAAATTTGAGAGATTTTTCAATAAAGATGTATTTCAAGAATGGTAACAACACTGTGGGGTAGTTCTCTTAGTTACAGGCACAAGCCACCAGGGTTTTAGAACCCAGAGAACTAAATGTTCCCCTATAGGGACGTTTTCTTGGTTGCTTTCACAGCGCCAGTAGGTACTGAAGTGAGGTAAGTCGCGCTTGTTGTTGTGACTTTTATTTTGATGGTGCTGAGAATGCCAGAGCGCTCACATTCTCCGTCCTCATTAGTTTACGATCTGTTTAACAGTCCTGTCGAATACGTTATTAGAAAGAACTGTTTAACAAAGAAAGTGACAGTTTATGATAACCGTGTGGTTGATTTTGCTAGCAGAGCAGAAATACACAATCATGTTTTGCTTGGTCCCCTCAAAGTTGTGTTGGATTTTCTCCTTGGCGTGAACGTTGAGAGTTCCATCTACCTCATCTAGTGTGTACACGGCTATTTTAAAAATGGCAGGTGCTGCTGTTTTACGTGCGTTCAACCAATCAGCGTTCAGTTACATCACTGATAGTTCCTATTGTGCTGGGTTAGACTCTACTCTGAAGTAGGAGCTAATTTACTTCCATCCCCAAAAGGCGTTCATAGAACTAAAATCTTTCTCATTTCCTGCAGTGCGAACACAGCAAACAGTGGGTACTTCCGCCATAAGTTCTAGGAACTATAATCAGGTTCCTCAGATTCAAAAAGGCATATCACAATGTGACGTCACCAAGTATGTATCATGTATACCGCGCAACATATGCAAATGTATACATGGAATACTATACATTTGCCAAAATGTGCTGTATACAACAGAGCACTCTTCAAGAAATACTGTCTCTCACAATGCAATGATTTGATCAGACTGCCAACAGTTAAGAGCCGTTCTCAGAGAATGCATTCTAGCATTTCAAATAGATTGAGCACCAAAGAACTGAGCAAAAGGTGTTTAGAGGCACATTAATCATTCTATATAGAAATGTTGATATGTTACCCTCCATGTAAGTATGCCTTTCTGGACCCCAGACTGAATCTAGTATAGGCCTGCTATCGATGTGTGCGCGCAATAGTGACAAAAAAAAATGGCTGTGCTACTGAGTTGTATCGCCACTACTTTCAGTTAGTAATTCCCCAACACTGCCTTGTGCATGTGTGACAGGTCTGAGATAAGACTGCTCAGCCCTGCTGCTCATTAGAGTTTAATAAAGAGCAGAGGTCAGCCCGGGGAGTGAACGCATCATCAGAAAGCGCACCAGTGCTCCCGCTGTCACAATGAGTCCTTTTTTCTCTTTATTAACCACTGTGCTGAACCCTGAACACACGCACACACACATTAGTGAATTCCCAAGAGTTGGCTGAGCAGCTTTGTGCATTGTAAAAAAATATCTTTCAAAGTTGTAAATGAAAGAGTTTTACAAGATTTCGAAATTTCACATTTAATTCAATGTGTTACTTGCCTAGTTTTCTAGTTATTTGTGATATTTAATAGCAGGTTTGGAGTGAGATTTGTTTCTGCACCATTGTTTTTTCCCCCTTCGGTGTAGGGTTCCACAACCAGATGGGGTTTTTGTTATTTGATTTTTATTGCACAATGTACATAAGACAGGGAACAAACAACAATGTAAGACACTTCCACTGAAACAAAACACAACTTTTGAAATTGAGAGGAAATAAACAAAACAAGCAAGGTCTGAGGACAAATAGGCTGGGTAGCCGATAAAGACATCAAAGAAAAAAAATACTAAATGGATATTTTGGCAAAGAGAAACTTTCAGACTTTCTATTATGTTTTTTTTTTTTTGTTGTTGAGGCATTTCAATCTCTGAAACATTTGAACAAACTCACATAGAAATATTTTAAAGGAGAATTTCCATTGTTTCCATTTACAAGTATGGATATGATATTTACCTATCAATAAAACGAAAATTACAATGTCAGAGACTTAAAAAAATCACACTTAAAAAAGATGATCTTGTTGAGTTATAGGAGGAATTGACTGCATTTTTACTGACAACCAGCTATATATGTATACTGAACCAAAATGTAGAAGTAACCTCACAGTAAATGAATAGGTATGACCAGATGTTATTCTGTATTTTTCTGTGCATGTGTCTCTTCGTGAAACGTTAGGATCAGCCAGGGGAGACAATTCGGAAGGATGCTTTGGTGGGAATGATTTATCCAAATATGCAGAACAGAACTTGGCTTCAAACACCATACATCTTTATTTGATTAAAAATAGGGGGGAAAAACATAGCACGGTTGTATGAATATACATACACTCCGTTATTCCACGCTTCAAGCCTCTTGCTTGTGGTAGACACTCCATTTTTAGCTTTGTGATTCATTGGGGTTAAAGGTGAAAAGCCAAAGATCAAGAGTGACCATGTTGTTTCCTGCCCAAGTAAACCAGGCCAAAGCACGCACAACAGGTTCAGGTCTCGTCTGCACAATAGACAGATAAGCTCTGTCAGGTTTATTGCTGTTCATTTTCACCTTCACCCGAGGCCAAGCCGTCAGCTGTAGAGTGCTATCTCTCATTTGGTTTCTCTTGAGGGAAGTTTTCAGTGCCTGCTCTCATCATTTCAGTCTACAATCTATTGCTTGTCTCATCTCTGCTCCTCTGCGTCTCCTTCAAGTCTCGTCCGACTGCACACGGAATCTTGGAATGGAGACAAAGAATATAATCTGAGGCCCAAAGGTGACTCCCCTTCCAAGGCCCCTTCTGGCAATTGAGGGCTTATATTCTCGAAGCAGGAGTGTAACTCAGAATGCAACAAATCTCTTGGAAGGCACTCAAGTGCAACACTGAGGTCTCCTTCACTTTCAGCTCAAGATAAGGAGTTTGGAAGCTAAAACAGACTTCTTTCCCTGTTTTTTTCTCTCTTGTATATTAGGACTGATGTCTTATTCTGTTATTCTCCCTTTTTGTTCAAGCTTGCGTCTCAAGCGTTTGTCTTGCAGAAAGTGTTGGTCTTTCTACCAGAGAGAGCATTGCTGGCATCCGTATCTTATGGATAATAAAATCCCAAGCTAAGTGACAATAATGATATAGATCTCTTGTCAAGATGAGCTTTCTCAGACAAGCCTGGCTTCAAGGTGATTTTAGGGAGATTCATGAAGTCAGCTCTCCTCAAATTGATGCAGGTCTCAACGAATCTAGTCTCAATTAATAAATTATGCTGTTAATGAGATAACTAAATAAAATCCAAGTGAAAACCCATTAACAAACCTGAAATGGTTGTGAGGGTCAAGCAGTTTGGAGAATGGATGGATCAATCATTCTATTAAAACCTATAATCAAACCTTTTTTGTTAAATGTTTTGCTTAAAGTAAAGGTTTTATTCATTTATTCACAATGAGTACTACTTTCTTTTATATTGAAAGACAGGATCATTATTAGTTTTTGCATGGCAACATTATTTTTCTGAGAATTAAGCATTACTATCATGATAGTATTTTTGTACTGCTTTTTAACATTTTGGGTAACACTTTATAATAAAGTTCAAATATAAGTCACCTATATGTTATTAGTTAATGATGAACTAATCATTTACAAAACTTGACTATACATTCGTAAATTAGTGATATACTAACACTTTGTGAACTAAGTAATTTATAAATTATTAGTTAATACATTCATAAATTATTAATAAGTGGTATGATATACTGTGCATCCACATATGTATTATATTATATTATATTTAAAGTGATGAATAGTTTAGACCTCGGATTAGGAAATGCAGAAAGTGTTGTAAATGACATGTTTGTGCTTTTGAACAAAGACCAGCAACTTTAAGATAATTCAATAAATGATTTACTGATCATTTACTAATGGTTTGTTCATCATTTGTTCAAGATTAACCATTGTTTATTGAGATGAAAACAAATTTAACAAAAATACTCCAATGGTTTGTAAGTGATAAATAATGTATCAACGAATAACTCAAACATCTACTATTGATCTGTTTTGATTTATTTCATGATTTACAATTAAAAATAAATAAATAACTTACAGCACATCACTAATAACTGTAATAACTGTAAATCACTAATATATTACTTATTAATAAATTATATATTTATTTAGTCATGTTTTTTTAAATAATTAGTTAATATCAACTAATAACTTATAAGGGACTTGTAACTGAATTAACACAAATTGTTTATAACAATCATTTATGAACATAAAGTCATGTTTTATAAATGATTAATTCATCATTAACTAATAATTTATAAATGACTGATAACTGAATTAACAAAATATGAATTATTAGCATGCCACTTATTAATAATTTATGAATGTATAGTCATGTTTTGTAAAGGATTAGTTCATCATTAACTAATTACTTATAAGTGAATTCTCACTGAACGTTATTATAAGGTGTAAAAAAGTTTAACTGTAACAGTCATGAGAATCAATATGTGTGTAATGGGAATCACAAACTCAAACAAAATCACAAATGTTTAGATAGCAATGATAATTTGAGGTCAGTTCTTTGTAGAATATCATATAAATCTTAATTTTATTCTCTCTCCTGTTCCTCTGAAGTGGGTTTTATCCCTTCTCGATGTACTCCGTTTAGACAGCCAACTATCCATTGAGCGATCCTACAAAGACGAATTTGTGAGTGTCACGGATGGTATTAAAACCTCTCTATATGTTGTTGCAGCTGTATATGGGAAGAGCAGGAGGCAGCAATGAGTCACTCTGCCTCTGATCAGGATGCCAACAAGGAATGTGCTTTCAGTCTACGCTGACCTTGTGTGGAAGAATTTAATCCTCTAACAAGGAGCCGTTTCATCATTTAAACAGATTCTCCTGTATCTGAGCATCCTTAATTCTTGGAATGTGAATTTATAGGAGAGTTTTCACAAGTTTCATTAGATTTATGTGACCGTAGTCTCTGTGAGGAGTGTGTTTCCGTGGGGAATGTTTGCTGTGGCAGCCCCCCAATAGCGGAGTCAGGAGTGATGGACAGTAAAGAGTAGGCCCGAATAACAGCTTTATTCCACCACCTTTCAGCCAGACATAAAGCGGCCTGCTCCACACAGCACTTCTGGCTGCCTATCTGAGCGGTTCATTGTCAGAAACAAGGCGAGAGGTGTTCTCCTCTGTAGCACGTCTTCTCACTTTCCTTGAATCAACTTATTCTTGGCTTATCTTTATCCAATGCCTCTCAGAAGCATTTTAAAGAAAAAAATAAAACATAAATTTGCATTAGAAATAGAGCTATTTAGAGTTTTGCTTTTACAATGTTCTCCAATTGTTTAGATCCAGGATGCTTTAATAATGTAATAATGCTCAAAATGTTACCCAAACAATCCATATATTAAACAAATCATTTTAAAGTCACCATGAAATCAAAATGGACAATTGTTATTATTATTATGGAATATTGCAGTATTTATTATGATTTATCCATGCACATCTTTTACTCATATGCCCTCATAATCTATAATCATAACCTCCCCTGGTTTGGTGCGAGGGTGGGGCAACCTGTCACTCACAAAAGATCGACCAATAGCAAACCACAACCATCCAACCAATCAATTCCCTATGTCCTCCCTAATTTTTTTCTCATTCAAGTTTTTGACTGAAGTTACATTCTTAGGCCCTGTTTACACCTGGGGCCAGTTGCATAAACTAGCCACTATGTTAAGACTGTGTCTTAAGAACTAATTTGACCAACTTGCGGTTAACAAAGCGGTAATCATTCTTACTTTTTCAATTCCAATTAGACCAGTCTACAATTTTAAGTAACTGCCTTATAAAAATTAGGACCAGTGTTGAAGAAACAAATTAGATGACTAACTTTTAAGACTAGTCTAAGGAGTTTATGCAACTGGCCCCTGGTATTAAGATGCGTGTTGGTTTATTGGAAAGCAAGTAGATGAGTGAGACACATTTTCATTTACATCTGGAGTTTTAATCCGTCTCTTTTGTCTATTTTATCCTCTTCTGTCCTGATATCTTCAAGGAGAGGGGCTATGGGCGGGTAAATGTATGGGTGTTTTCAGATCTTTCGATCTTACATATGAATGCGCCTGGAGACGACGGAAAAACATACGGAGAGCATCAGCTTTTGTTCCCGCTCTGACTGCCGAACACTGTGAGTGTGTGTTGGAAATCAGGAGTGGTGCGAGAACAATGAGCTTGGTACGTTTGTCCTCTTCAAACCAAACTTAGTTCTTCAGTCGACAAAGTTTAAATCCTGTCTGTCTAGCGCTCTTCCCATAATGTTTGTGCATTAGGTCAGTAGCGGAGGGTAGGGGGTCTTTTTTGGCTGTTTGAACACTTTCAACCACATGAGCGTTTACACTACGAAAGCAATCCGGTCGAATACGTTTTCAACTCTGGAAGTGGTCGAAAGCAGACAAGCTTTAGACCCTGTTTACAGCTTTATTTAGACCAAAACTCCTCTTAATACCAGGTGTAAACAGACCCTTAGTCACGACGGGTGATTTCCATCTCCCCACACAACCTTTTCACCTTCTAGGGTGAAGTTAATGTCACTCACACTGACATCAACTCGTCGACCCTGCTGGAGATTTACAAGCAGGGGTCACGAGAGGAATGGGCAGGTAGACCTTGAAACAGATTGACAGGCCAGAGTCACGATTCAATTTGTACCCGAGCATCAGCCAAGTTTGGACACATGTGCGCTCTGAGTCACGCAAAAGAAAGATCTGCCTCTTTGCTGGACTGGCTGTTCGTTTGTTTTCACTGGACACAAATTTTCCCCAAATTGATGCAATTCTATTGATTAAATAATGGTCCGTTTCCTCCCATCAGACTGTCACTCTAAATGCTCAACTCTTTCACATATGTCAGCCAGTCTGGAAGGCTGGACGTCAATCCAGAACACAGACAGCTCTTTAACTCCTTATGTACTTCTCCTTCTAAACATTCGATAAAAGACACCTTTCTTTTTAGGATAATAAACATGAACTTTTAGGAATATGAAAGGTTAAAATGACAAAATGCACACGATCTCCATGCCACAGTCGCCATCTAGTGGACATATAACACATTATACACTACCAGCCAAAAGTTGTATGCACTTGACTGATTTGATCATGATCTTTTAGTTTTGCAAACAAATAAAGTGAACTTATTCACACTAAAATGAATATAAGTGGTTGAAATTATGTTCAGAGCTGAAATCCAGACAAAGAAGAAGCTCAATTTTATGTTACTACATAATGACCACAGCCCATTGTGTTTCATAGTTTTGATGACTTCACTTTTGTTTTAAAATGTGGAATGGAAGAAGATGATGATGATGAAAACAGTAGCGGATCTCAATATGAGAAAAAGAGGCTGTTGGGTTATAGCAGAGGAAGAGGAGGTGAGGGAGGGAAGGGGGTGGAAGAATAGCTTCAATGCCTGTTGCAACGACCCAAACTACCAGCCTGTAAAAATAAATCACACATCTGCTTCCAATGAGCCCCTGACATATTAATGCCCTTGTGCTTGTTATGAAATTCTTGTAATGCCCCCCTCCCTCCTCCAGGTCCAGAGCACAATGTGCATGTGTCACCAATCCTCTTCAGCTTCCTCTGTCTGTTCATCATTACCTCGCTCTTTTTCTTCTCTCTGTCACCAAGTTACCGATACAGACCATCTATCCATCCACCAATCTATCTGTCTATACTTCTAGTAGAAATAATAGGGCAGTGTGATCTGGAAGAAAAATATTTAAAAGCTCATGATAACTTCATACACTAAAACAGTTTCTCAATGCAAAAGGATTATGGGTAAACATTATTCAATCTGTTCTTAGCTCTTAGAAAGATCTCCTGGACAGAAAGACATGTGGCCCTTGTTAAAAATAATAATAAATGAAACAATAACGGGAAGAATGGATCTGCCGCTCTTTGAAGTGAGCGTGAATCTAAAGTCTGCAGCTAATTATCCGCAGACAAACAGAAAGGGCCTGTTTATTTATCTGAGGAAGAACAGTGTCCAGCGAGGAAGAGGCGGACATGTGCTCCTCTCTCAGGGGGAGGAAATGTTGCACATGTAACAACTCAAACGACCCATAGCCAATACAGATCCAGAGGATTATTATTATTTTCAATTGTTTATTAATATTGTATTTGAATGAAGTAACTTAAGGAATTTTAAGATTTAGACCACCACATATGCCCAAACTGGCATTTCCTTAATTGTGTCTATGGTTGGTTGATAGTCTTCACTCTTCATACTCAAATATGTCCTGAAAAGTAAAGCCAAAGCATCTGGATTGCCCTCTGGTGGCTGGCAGTAGGTCATAATCTCAGCCCGCTCCATGTAGTCAAATGGGACACAAGACAAAGATGGTTTGTATAATTTTAGGTAGTTATAGCTTACCACACAGACGTATATTCAAGTGTTCGTATTTCCAGGAAGTTTGGTTGTTATTTGATACTATAAAAAGTGTGGGTGGGAGCTTGATACGGCTCCACTACTGCGCAAAATCGGCAAAAAAAGGTTTCTGGGATATTTTGGCTTAATTTTTCGACAGTGGAAAGAAGTAGAGATCTTTTTTTCTTTCTTTTTCTTGTACGTTAATGGCTTGAGTAAAAAGGCAGATATCTTTTTTTTACATACCAGATTTTTTAATTTTTTTTTAAATGAAATGTTTGTTAAACATTTATTACAAGATTTTTTTGACAACGACTGGTCCAAAAAAAATTGCATCATGAAACTATGATCGGCCAAATAAAAAGCTTAATCAAATCATTACAGTACTCACAAAAGTACTTAATTCTATATTGCCAGCAAAATAATCACAATGTTGCCCAGTCCTAATTAAATGAGAGTAGGATTTATTAAAAAAAATAAAAATAATAATAATTCAATAAATTCAAATGAATAACCCGTATTCCGGGAGAACAATCCAATGTTTCTATTTCACTTACACTCTCAAACTGCTTCAAAATATTCTGATATATACAAATATTTAAGAAACATAATTCTTTATAACTTTTTTGGTTTAATTGTGTCATTCACAATGCTTTATGGAATAAGTTGCCTTCATTGCTTCATAGAAGATTTTCACACTTTTTTGCTTCAAAACGAATCAAATTTTGTAATGTCCACTTTGGAGCTGGTTGGTTCAATGATTTCAAGTCTTTATTGAACTTTTCTTATCCCTATGAAAACAATGAATGGAGAAATATTTCCAGAACTAAGGCCATTGAAAAAATGGGTCACTGTTGTGCTCTATTCTCGCAAGTTGCCAAAAGGTGTCAGGACACACAGAGTTCACTGTGCAGGATGTGTAGTAGTAGTAGTAGTAAGTACACGACAGCTTTGAACACTAACAGCAGTCATCATAACTGTATACAGTAACACTCTGTCTGGAATAGAGAACAGATTACAGCAATGTAGAATTTAAAAGAAAATGCAAGAGGTCATCACAAAAAGAAACAAATACAATGCTATGCTCAGAATGCCCCAGAATAGCAACGGCCAACCAAAAGAGTTTCCTCCACACCTACAAATGTGTCCACTTGAGCCTCAATGTAGGAAGCTTCTCATCGCGTGCAATTTATCCAGTTCCTACTTGTCCCTCTAAATGGATCGGACAGTAAGTCACTGAAATCCCATCGGCCCCTGTAATCTTGTCACATGTGACCAACACACGCTAATTACGGGGGTGATGGCCCATTGGGTTCTCATATAGACACAGCTGCAAGGCAACTCTACAACTCAACCTATTAGCTCTTAGCCTAAAAACAGGTCAAGTGCTCTTACAAGAGACCCTACAAAAGACTTGGGGTCAATCCACCAAAACTCCTAATCTTCACCCGTTGCCTCTGAGCCAGAATGTTTAGGTATTTGATTAGGCTTAACCAAAGTGGCAAATGACTTAAAGTTCACTACTAATTATAAGAGCTTGTGATTGCTGCAAATAGCGTTAGTTGCGAACGCAGAAAGTTGTTTTGCTCTAAATGGTAACTGGAAAATGATCTAATTGCTTTTTGACAAAGTACATTGGATAGACTTGGGTCTTGACAGGTTGTTGATCTGCCCATTATTTATTGAGGAACTAAAATAAGCAGATAATGGATAATGGCAATACAAATGTGGCTTTATCTCCAGTCATCATGTAAAAATCACCTCTAAAGGAAGGAGGAAAGCTGTCCATAACTTTGAAGTTGCTATGGGAGGATTGACCAGGGGCAAGGGCTGTTCAATTACATGTATGGGTGATGATAATTTTAGGAGACCTGTACAACTTCTTGTAAATTTAGACCATATGATAAACATATATCGGTCACGTTTACCTGGCCTGTCTGTGGTCTATCATTCAAAGATGGAAGCCAATCACTGAGCTAAAGACATTCACGTTTGGTTAGATTACACTTAGCAGAAGTATCATGCCCAATAAATGTACCTCCAAAAAGTCTTTCCAATTCTTTTCATAAATTAAATATTAAGAAAATGTTTGAATTACTGGTGCTTTACTCAACAAAGTTTGTACATTTCACAACTATGATGAAGACTGGTGTAATGTTGTATTTGTTTTCCTTTGCAATATTAATGTGATAGTGTAAATGTATGTTGTATAATGTGCTCTCACTCTAAAAAATGCTGGGTTGTTTCAACCCATGTTTGGGTCAAATATGGAAAAGCCCAATTGTTGTGTTAAAGAATGTATTTAAAAAAGTAAACTAACAGTTGGGTTTGTCCATATTTGACCCAAACACGGGTTGAAACAATCCAGTATTTATTAGAGTGCTGAGAAATACATTTTTAACAAGAGATGACTTGAATAAGTAAATAATTGTAATTGCCACAGGAGCTGGAGAATACAGTCAGGGGTCTGAGTAGCCATATAAGTTACAAACTAGAAAATGTTATTTCGTTGTATATTATATACCAACAACTTGGAAAACAGACAAAACAACAAGAAGGATATTTTGAGAAAAGAACATACTAATAGGCACAGACCAGCAGCGGAACTAGCCTTACTCTGCGCAGACAATTTATGTTTTTTTTGTTGTTGTTGAGGTTGTTTTTTTTTGTGTGAAAAAGGCATATCAGACAAGAATTATTTGGATTGAAGACTATCCAAAGATACCAGCAATACCAACAGGTAAAAGAGGAAACTGATGCTAAAGTAACTAACCAATTACACAGTAAGATAAAGGATTAGTCCTCAGCTCATCTGCAAATGGGATCAGTGCTGATTAGTGGGGTTTAGGATGACGTAGAGGAACTTGATTCTACAATCACACAGCTCCTCAGCCGGCCACCCCCTTTTGCAGGGAAGGGAACTATCAGCAAAAGCCACGCAGCCCCCCAGCAGGTCCATTTGGGTGGATTTATATGAAATTCCAGAAGAAGAGGCCTCTGGTTGTCAAACAGTATGGACTCTCTTAAGTTGTGGGTGGTCAGAATGGGTATGAAGAGGGAAATCCTTGATACAGCACGTTCTGCAGCCACACTTGATGACGGATTACTAAACTAAGCTTTTGGACTACATTTCTGTTCAAGGTCTTCAAGAATTTCATTGAGGAAAAGAAAACACATCAAGTCGTAAAATAACAGGCAATCATACTGAAGAAGAATCCCTGTGAATATATTCTTGTGACTCATTAGACACCAAGAACGAAAACATGGCTTTGATGCCCATGAAATTTGACTTGGCCAAACGGGTTAAGCTGGCCCAAGGACTGTGGATCATGTACTGGCTCTCTGTCATGGCTGGAATCCTCATCTTCAGCATGGGGATCTTCTTCAAGATCGAGCTGCGCAAGAGAAGCGAGATAATGGATAACAATGAGAGCCATTTCGTGCCCAACCTGCTCATTCTGGTGGGACTTGTGGCCTGTGGTGTCAACGCTTTTGGGGGCAAAGTGTGCCACGACTCCCTTGACACAGTCAAGTTCACCAAGTGGAAACCTATATTGAAGACCTACATGAGTGGATGTGTGGTTTTCTGCATCGCCCTCTTTGTCACGGCTCTGCTGTGTTTCTTGATGCAGATCTCTCTGCACTTCGCCCTGGCTGAAGGCCTGAAGAATGGAATGAAGTACTACAAAGACACAGACACACCAGGACGATGCTTCATGAAAAGAACACTGGATATGACCCAGATTGAGTTCCGCTGCTGCGGCAACAACAACTACAAGGATTGGTTTGAGATCCAGTGGATTAGCAACCGCTACCTGGACTTCAGCAATGATGAGGTTAAAGAGTGAGTACTGGTATTGTTTTCCTAAAAAGTAAGAGGTATCAATGGAAACGTAGATAAGAGCTGGGGAAGGATCTATTTGGAAGAGATTCAGGATGATTTTTATGCATTTTCTTGTGATGAATATGTCGAAGTATTGGGACATGGTTGATGTTCAGTGGGTTTTGGGGAAGTTGTAGCTTGTTTGAGAAAGTAGGGCAGCTAAGCGGATAGAGATCAGCTGATGTATATATCATTCTCCTCTTCAGGAAGCTTCAGGCGCTCTATTATGCAATTATTTAGAGAATAACCAAGACAAAAGATAACATAAAAGTTCTAACAGAGACATTTTCTAAGTCTCAAAGCAGACTCCAAGAAAACTGTAATGTTGAATGCAAGGATATAATTTAAGGGTTTGTTTTGAGAGATTCCTAAGTAGATAATTGGCTGGTAGGTTTAAGAAGGAATGGGTAAAGGGGTCGAATGGGTCCATGGATTAGATAATCTGTCAGGATTCTATTCCAAAGTCCTTTAAAGTTTACCCTTCACACCAATCACAACATTGAGCCCCCAACCGCTGACCTCCCACGGGGCTATCACTGTTTAAGGTGATACATGTTCCCCAAGAAGATGTTCACAAATCTAATTTAAAAGTGGTTGCTTTCTCCGTCAGATTGGAGTTCTTGTCTTTGTCCAGTAATCTCGTCAAGTTAATGTAAATATACAAATTTGTTGAGATTTGTTTCTAAGCCTGTCACTCAATGCCACACCCAAGAAAATGGACCAATTAATGCAATTAAAATATCTGCCTGAGAGTTCTTAATCTTTTTGGAATTTCTTAGCCGTGTCCAGAGCAACGTGGAAGGCAAATACTTGATGGAAAGCGTTCCCTTCAGCTGCTGCAACCCTGGCTCCCCTCGCCCCTGCATCCAGCATCACCTGACCAACAACTCCGCTCACTACAGCTATGACCACCACACTGAGGACCTAAACATCTGGACCAGAGGTTGCCGTGAAGCCCTGGTGTCCTACTATGGAGGCATGATGAACAGTATTGGTGCTTTTGTGTTGCTGTTCATTATAATGGAGGTGGGTATGAGAGAGGAACTGCAATCTTAAATTGAACACAGCTCATTTATGGCCTTTGACTTTGTCACTAGATTACACTCTTGGTGGGTAAAGAGTGTGTTGCTAGATTATAAAGTGAGCTGCTAGATTATAAGGTCAGTTAGTGCGTAAAGAGTAATATAAATAGGTCTGAAAGAATCAGATTAATTAACTGCTTAATTGATTTAATCAACACTGTGCTGATGACATGACGAGGTATAACTGATACACATTTAACGTGGGAAGTTGATAAATAACATGAACGTGGCATATTTACCTGTAAAAATGTTCATTTTACTGGACTTGTCTATTACAAAATACATTAAAACTATACATTCATGCATACTCAATTCAGAAGATATGAACAGTAAACCTTCAAGCTTCAATTTCATTTTATAGTACGTGCACTTTTAATGTACTGCGTAATAAGGTGACTACATGGGTTAAGTTATTTTGGGGTAGGTTCAGGGTTAGTACCCAGTTACTACCCAGTGTCATTACTACGATAAGTACATAGTATAAAATAAAGTGCTACCATCTTCAATCTGAACTGGAAGGATATATACTATTAAGTACATAAGTTTTTTGCTCAGGGGGTATAAAGACATTCGAAATACGTGACCAGCGGTATAGTGTTAGCGAACATCCCAACACTGCTCACACTGCTGGGAGTGGCATTTAGATAAATATGTAAATATGTGCTGCACGCTTTCCTCTCAATAACAAAAGAAACACACAACAAAAATGACAGCAGTGAGAAAACAGCATTTAAGAAAGCATCTAATCGTAGCGATGTAGACGTTTGCACAAGCTCTGAAATTCAGCTCTCAAGTCACATCATGTTTACTCCTATTTCTTTTCATACAATTGATTGCTTTAAATCAAACAGCATTAAAGTATTAAACATGACAAAACAAAACAACAACAAAAAAAAAAACAGAGCAGTGTCGCTTTACATAATCGCCACGAACCAATGGCAGTTCAAAGGTGTTTACCAGACTTTTCGCAATTTTGTCTTTGGCAAAATTCTCAAAATCGAACTTCGTTTTGGTCTGTTTTTTTTTTTCAAAACTACATCACACAGTTCATTCTTCAATTTAGCCTGAAGTACTTCGGGGCCTTTCCTGATTGCGTAATGTGACGTGACAGCAAATATGCAAAAAAAAATAGTTCAAGAGGGTTAACCTTAGCTTGAACCGCAGGCTTAAGTCCTAGAATCTTGGTGCCAAACTGGATATATCCTGTAAAAGTAGAGCTCATGTGGATCAAAAACAGAAGCACACAACAATGCTTCTGTTATGAGCATGTGTGTAACTTTCTAGAGATTCATTAACCTGACATTTCGTCGCAGGCTGTGGTGACTGTCGGATTGCAGTACCTGAGTACATCCCTGGAAACCCTGACAGACCCAGAGAATCCTGAGAGCGAAAGTGAGGGATGGCTGCTGGAAAAGAGCGTAAAGGAGACACTTTCTAACATCATGACGAAGATCAAGTCCCTGTTTAAAGGCAACCAGGTAGAGGAGGGAGATGCAGAAGCAGCTCCCACATAAAGCTGAGAGAGTCACGCCCCCTCCTGTCCCATCATGTCCATGGCCACTCCCACTTTTGGGAGAAGGAATGCATGAAAGGTTGATTAAAATGTTCTCTCTTAAAAATATAGGTGTATATGCATACATATAAGATCAATACACCTACAATTTAACGAGATTCCTACTGAAATGTGAATGTACACACTATAATGTAAATACAAATGAAAAATAAATTAACGTGTTTATTTTTTAATATTTAAAAAATTAAATATATCTGTAAATGTCCTGATATTATCATTTGACCATATCCAATCAAGCAAGCCTCACCGTTTATCAAGTTTGACCCTTATATTTGCAGTTTATTTATAGGTTGAGGGGATGTTTAACCCGACAGCCTCACACATGCAATAGCATATATTTCACCATATAGATTTCACCATAAAGCCATTGTGTGCTATGAAATCAGAAATCACTTCTCTTGAAGGGGTCACATGGCAGCTTTTATCCGGCAGCTGAGGAAAATGTGTTTTTGTAAGCGTTCAGTCACCTCCCAGAACTTGAAGGGATGGAAACAGTGGCACACCTTGCTTTTTACACAACGCTGCCTTTAACAGGCCTTAGGTTGTCTGACGATTTTCAAAAGCATGTTGATGGTGATCTCCTGGGGAGCAGAACTCTGTAACAATGGGGAAACTCAACACGTTTGCTTTTAATGTGTGTAGTTCTCGGGTTAAATATCTGCCTCACTAATTGTAGAGATGTGAAAACAGGCTTTCTTCCTCAACTTGCACCATTTCAGCGCTCTGTTGAGCCTGCAGTTGTGGGACAGTTACAGAAGTTGTCAAGAGTACCAACTTGTAAAAGATTCTAGTCAGTTGTGTGTGATTTGTTAATCTAAGTCAGACAACCCAATCAGTTGTATTTTTTTTTCTTTCATATATTTCTGTGACTTTTTAATTTTCAAAGGTATCTCTTTCTGTACATTTGACCTTGACTTTGCAGTAATGTCAGTTTTTGTGGATCATCTAGGCAACTTCATTTGTGAGATAAAGATGTTTAATGAGATTCAGCGTTATTCTGTGGTATTTTTTTGCAATATACAGTACATAATACGGCTCGTTCCTAATGTGCACCTACCTCTGAACAGATGTGACTCTTTGCTTCTGTTTAAAGCCTCTAAAGACTTTAAATATGAGAGGTGAAAGTGGGGTAAGGTAATAAGTGGCTGTAGAGCTGGTAAGAGATGTTTGGACAGGTGAATCCCAGCGGGACACAGCTTTACCTGATTGGATGAAGAGAACGAAATGAGGCTTCTGTCCTGCTCAGATCAGCTGAACACCCATCCTCAGGATACCTCTAAGCATAAAAAAAGGTTAAAATATATGTATAAAGGAAAGTGTACGGTTTAAAAACGTTCTGTTTTAAAATATTTTCTGATTATAAGTATTGTGTCACACTTCTGACACTGCTTTTCAATGACCTCTTTACATCTATCACCTTATACATCTATGCCAAAATTGTACAAATGACTAAACAGGTAGCCAGCTGAAAAATTATCATACTTCACTGTTGATGTGGTCCATCATTATAACCATGCTCTAGAATAGATACATTGGTGAATGTCACACAACATCAAGAACGCGCCATAATCAAAATCCCATTCATTTCATTTTATTTATAATGATAGTACTTTTTTGTCTTTTTGCATTGAGACTTTATTTTCATCACAATTCCACACAAATACTCAATAGAGATCAATCCATCCATCCAGGAATAATGGGGTTAATTGTCATTACAATAATATTAAAGTTAATTTAACATTAATTTATTATTAAGCTAAGTAAAATGGAGATTAAAGGCCACTTCACACCAAAAACGATATCTATAAAGACAACTATTAGTATTACACCAATTCGATATATCTTGTTTATTCTAAGCACGTGCTTGTCTGTCGCTTTAAATGCTCGAAAGCAGGATGGATTCTGATTGGCTGTCAATGTTTTATCGTTCATCAGCTGGATAAAGTCGCTCTGAAAGTGATTCTAAAATTGTTTCTCTGTGCCGTTATCGTTATGGTTGTGGTGTGAACTCTGCTATTCTTTAATATTCAGAACGATTTTTATAAATATATCTTAAACGTTATAGCTATCATCATTGGCGTGAACGGGCCTTTAAAAGAAGGAACAACTAACTTTGTATAGGTAGCGCTAAACAGGATGTGTGTCGTCTGGTATTTTCTTCGGCCCTGAAGTCCATAAACAGTGGCTGGATAAGAGCCGTTAATCAGCTTTCTGGAGCATGCAGCTTACCTTCTCAGGTGACGCTCTAGCCTGGACAGGTAACTTACGTGCGCCTCACACACGCCTAAAGATTTATGACACACACACACACGCGCGCGCTCGCAACTGCCATGTTATAAGGTATTGTAAGTTAGGTTTTAGGCTTTAGAGCTCAGCTGCATAAATGAATTTTGCCTTTGACGGCTGCTGTTTGTGTTGTATTTTCAGCTTTGTTGTGAAGTCGATGTTAATTAACTCACATAATGCAGGAATAATGGCCCAATCAGAATTCAGTATGCAAAGCATCTGGCAGAGGCGTCATCATTTGCCCTTGGTAGGTTTTGAATCTCTTTACACATAAGATTAAACATCTTGTCACATAACATTTTCACCCGAGTATGCTTTGCTCTGTGCCAAAATGTCTACTCACACCAGGTATGATAACTATAACAATAAATATTCGCATCACAAGTCCACATGACAAATATACAGGGTTGGTCAACCTCATGTGAGTGACAACAAGCTCTCCCGCCCTCATACAAGTAAAAATGTAAATAGAACTGAGGGAGGGGGTGCTATTTTGATCATAGATTATGAGGGTAGATAAAAAAAAAAATCAATGTTGTGAATGTGCACTGATAATTAATTTATAAAAATATACTGCAGTGTTCAATGAAAACAGTTATCCTGGCAACCAGTTTAGGCTGGATTTTGCTTTTATTTTAGATTTCATGGTGACTTTAAATTGGACTCAATTTTTATGCTAATATAGTTAACATTCTTGGTGTGAAGAGGCCTTATAGGATTAGTTCACTTCAAAATGGAAATTTCCTGATATTTTACTCACCCCGTCATGTTCGTGTCTTTCTTTCTTCAGTCAAAAAGAAATTAAGTGTTTTGAGGAAAACATTGCAGGATTTTTCTCCATATAATGGATTTAAATGGCAACCAACGGATTGAAGATCCAAATCAATGCAGCTTCGAAGGGCTTCAGAGGCTCTGCACGATCTCAGTCGAGGAATAGGGTCTTATCTTGTGTCATTTTCTAAAAAAAAAAAAAAACATTTATATACTTTTTAACCTCAAATGCGCGACTTCGGTGTTGTTCTTCTTCTCTGCGTATGACGTTATCCCGTTTGAAAGGTCACATCCGTGGCAAAGGTGAAAGTACTGAAAACCTCCATGTTCTCTTCCAACTTTAAAATTGTCAGACATAGTTGTTGTTTTACCTTTATCTTTGTAAAGGGTGTTTGATTTAGTCTGTGCATGTTCGTTTTAACACTGGGTCAGACCGGTCGGTACTTCCAAGCATAGATATACATAATAAAGGCCTTTATTATGTATATGCTTCCATGAACGAAAAACATAACGATTCCTGGTTATGAATATTATATTACATGTATTTCAATAGATGCTCATAAATCCTACACACTGCACCTTTAAGAAAAAGATAATTGTAATTTATAACATAAAATGTTGATTGGGTAAAAAACTGATTGATACTTTAATATTCAAAGCTGGGTGGAGTAAGATACAAATTGTGTCCAGGAAGCAAGCAATCTGAGCAGTAAAAGACATGATTTGTCCTGTGCTGATAAAATACATATATAGAGATAACTATAATAATCAGACCACCAAATATTCAATAGTCCACCTGTTGGGTATGCTAATTTTTAGGAGTTGATGGTCATCAAAACCAGGACTAATAAGACTCTGTAACTCCAAGCGGTCAGTGAGCTTGAACTCTGGGTCTAATCCTCTTTATCGCAGCGTTCCTGGATAAACATGAGATTTAGACAGAACTAGATTACAGCGGAGAAGAGCTATAACCAGCAAAATGGGTCACACATTTGCCTGCATCAGGGCACTAAGCCTACCTGCTCTGGAACATACAGAACAAATCCTTTAACACACACACACACACACACACACAGAGTATAAAACACCTATCAGCTCATTCAGCAATACATTTAATGCATCACTTTAACACGCAACACAGAGCTTTTTCTTTTTTATTTCATTAATGTTTTACAATATAGTACAATGTACCCATTTATACAAGAATTCACAATATTAACAAGTCAGTTTGTGATGTAATACACTGCTGCAGCCACTGGAAGTGTCTCAGGAAATATGCTCACCGCATCAGAACCAGGCATTTCATCTGAATAGCGCGAGGCATGAAAACTTGTATCTGAAAGAAGCAACGTGTGTTTAAATGCGCATCTGCATCGCTGACAAATAAAACTTTTCATTTGGACTAAATCCTCAGGCCAAGGCCACTATAAAGAATGAAAAAAAGTCTAAAGGAGACCAAAGTCGAAACTGAATTAAGGATATGCAATTCTGCATCCATTACTGCTGAAAAATGCTGCAGCAGCGTCGAGAACCAAAATGTCCAAAATCACAACAACACACACGTCAAAATCATGTTTCAGAGTGGAATTGCATGATTCCATAGATCAAGGTCGAAGACAACAAACACCTGCGAGAAACACATAAATAACACGCTTCACGAAAGAAACAGAAACAGTCGTAAAAACGGACCACCTTAGAAATCCATCATATTAGAAACATACCAACTAAACACCTGTACGTAAAAAACTCACTCACGCAAACATACACAACCCAGACAAACAGAAACCAGGCATTCATAGGACATATTCACGTGCTCCTGGATCTTCCTCGCGTTTGCATTTATTGAATGAACGTCGCTGAGCACATTAATTAGGTGGCCTTAAACAAATGTATTGCAGCATTTGAGATGATGGGGCAGAGAGCGTGTCCTACAGGTGGCGCTATCCCTGTATGGGCGTTGAGGGACATTTGTGCTTACTTGAAGGGCAGCGCCACCATTCAATTCCCAAGCGATAAGAGAACTTTCTTGCGAAACCTATATATGTAAGCAAAATACCTTGAAAATAATTTAATATTATTTGGAGAAGAAATTAAATAGCATTCCTATGAAGAATATCTGTGTTGCTGAGGAACCCTTATTGTTAAGGTTCAATACCTTGGCTATGTGTCTTTTTAAATATGTATTTATATCATATTTAAAAGAAAAAAAGGGAGCATAAACCACCTCCCCCCAAAAAAAAGAAAAAGTCATGCATTCATCCACTGTCAGAAAGCTGGAGAACGGGGTGGAGGGAAGAGGAAGAGGCCTTGGTGACACCTTGGCAACCTCTAGCCCTGCTGTGCAGGTCCCCTTATGTGTTAAGGGTGGGCGCAAGTGTGAGAACGCATCACGTGACTTCACAGGTGCTGCCAGTCGATGCCCACCAAAGTCTGATTGGCCTCCTGGGCGTGGCCGATCTCTTCTGTGATGCTGTGCTGGCGCCACAGCTTCTGGATCTTTCTGTAGCGCTCTTGGCACAAGTGTAATGGGTTTCCCCGTCTGAGAGAGACAAACACATAACACTTGATCTCACACTCAAACTGTTCAAAATAACCATATGTGTGAAATGCCAGCAGTTGAGATGTACCTTAGCCCTTGGTCTGTTTCCCCGTAGTCGTCCAGGTATGGGGGAGCATAAAAACAGCCCTTAGTTTTGCCAGCCAGGAACAGGACCTGACTCTCCCGCACCCTAACACACAAACATACACAAATTAAACCCTGCTAACAAATGCAACGCAAAGGTCATGAGTTACAGTGTTCGGACCATGGGCATGACAAAGCGAAGTGCCTGAAACAACTGTAATGCTTTTAAAACAGCAGCAAAAGCATTATGAACAATGTTCAATAACTTAAAACAAACAATTCGTTCAAGAACAAATAAATAGTTAATAATAAATACACACACATTTTATACATACACACATACAGACAAACACATTTTACACACACACACACCATACACTTTATACACACACACCCCATACATTTTATACACACACACACACCCCATACATTTTATACACACACACTTTATACATACCATACATTTTATACACACACACACGGCTTTACTGTAAGGTATTTATGATTGCCAAGAAAATGCAGTCCCTTTATCAAAATATGCCTACTTCCCTACTATATAGCTGGTGAAAAACAGTATGTGTAAAGAGTAGTATGTCCGATTTTATGGTATTCATAGAACGGTATTTTATGGTATTTTAGAGTAGGTAAAAAAAAGTAACTTTCCTGAAGGTTCAGAAACAAATCACCTAGAAAACTATACCCTGAAAACTCAAAATGGCACACATCAAGTCAAAACCAAATATCTAAAATATATATATTCAATTTTTTTTCCATTACACCACAATTGTTTGATTAACATTAATGAAACAGACAGCCTATATATGAAGACCTACTGTACCGCACGGATCTAATGTAATGTTACACATTGGATGTTTTCCCCCAACAGTTAACCAAACGTTCCCATAGGACATAACACAATGTTTGACCGAATACTGTAATTCTGTGTATGTGTGTATATCTCTTCGGATCGGTCAGTCAGCGAGAGTAAGCTCGTTTTGTTTACATCAAAGTTTGAACAAAACAATTTTCATTGGTTCACACTCATTCGCCATCGAGAATTTGCTATGATTATTCACAAAGTTTGAATGATGCGCTTTAAAACGATACCAAACTTGTGCTGAAGGGAAGGGCAGTCGTGGAGAAGATGGCAGATAAAAATGGACAAAGTAAAAGCACTCCACTTAGAAAACATACAAATAAAGATACTTTTAGATGTTTAATTGCTATTTGGACAAAATAGCACCCTATAAATGGTAAATATCCACCCACTCATTTTAATAAAATCCCCATAAATCAGAAACAGTGTCTCAAAACGAGCTGCCCATCAGAGCAAGCCCCACTGGTGACAATCTCTGCCCTTAGCATAGATGCCGCCCTAAGCGAGCCACACAACCCTCACTAGAGCAGCTAGTGATATAATGGCTCAGCTATGTAAACATTAGGACTGTTCTGTTGGCTGTAAAAATTAACACAAAAGTCTCCATAAGCTCCCGGCATCTGAGCCACTGAGGACGCAGTGGGTTCATTTTATTTATGAAGAGAATGTGCCCAAGAAAATAGGTAAATTCATATGTTTGTGCAAATCATTTGATCTGCTTTGCAAACGAGGGTCAGTGCAACAAAATGTAATTCTCAAAGATGTATCAATACCAACTATTTGTGATCCAACATCACATCCAGAACACACAAGTGTCTCACTTTAAATTTTGTGAATGTTTGCAAATCGCTTTTCTGAATGTGCTTGTCTCAGACTGTATTCAGTCGTTATTTTTAACTCATCGAAAATGCTCATCGTATGTATAATTCATAAATGCACCGTTTTTATGCACTATACAGTTTTGTTGTTGCCGGAGTCTCTGAAGCATGAGCTGCAACGGCACCGCCCTCTTCTGGAAAGGGGGCGGGGATCAGCAGCTTAATTGCATTTAAAGATACACAAAAGAAAACCGCACCCAAAAATGAGCTGAAACTTGGAACCTTGTAAAAAGGGGCATAATAGTTCCCCAAAGTCGCCGAGTTCTAAAATGTGTCCCAAGTCATATATAGTACAGACAGTATAAGGTTTTGGATGCACCTAATGTGAAATGTTGTTTGCAATCTATTGTACTTTCATAATCTGTAATGTGGCATATTTGAGAGAAACCAAATTTTAAAAAAGGAAGGCAAGACTTACAGCATAAAAACAGGGCATTATATTCTAGAGGTCATTAAATACATTTTGAACATGCAAATTTGTCACCTAGAATTTTAATTTCTTTAAAATAGAATTCAATGAACATGCAGCAACCTCAATACACATATACACCGATCAGGCATAACATTATGACCTAATATTGTGTCAGTCCCCCTTTTTGCTGCCAAAAAAGACCTGTCGAGACATGGACTCCACTAGACCCCTGAAGGTGTGCTGTGGTATCTGGCACCAATATGTTAGCAGCAGATCATTTAAGTCCTGTAAGTTGAGAGGTAGGGCCTCCATGGATCGGACTTGTTTGTTCAGCACATCCCACAGATACTCGATTGGATTGAGATCTGGGGAATTTGGAGGCCATGTCAACACCCTCAAACTCGTTGTGCTCCTCAAACCATTCCTGAACCATTTGTTCTTTGTGGCAGGAGCATTATCCTGCTGAAAGAGCCACAGCCACCAGGGAAAACCGTTTCCATGAAAGTGTTGTACATGGTCTGCAACAATGCATAGGTAGGTGGTACATGTCGAAGTAACATCCACATGGATGGCAGGACCCATGGTCATAATGTTATTCCTGATCATTGTATAGTGGCTATTTTATAATGGCTCAGAACATGGCTTCAATCCATATTAATATTGCATCTGTGGAATACTCAATTCTGACTACATTCAAAGATTTTTGCATATCATCTGCTAAACTAGTTATGTTTCATGCATGTTTCTGTATGAGTTCGGAACGACCTGAAAGTATTAGTGTTCGATAGGGTTGGGCGATGTCCCCTAAATTGGCAGTTGACGATGTTTACAGTAAAACATCGCGATGGACAATGATATCGTCGTTTTTTTATTTATTTTTTTTTAAATAAAAATATATAATTTACTATATCTGTATTTTACTATCTCTTTACATGAATACTATTTTCTATTTTGTTATTTTTCTAACCCAAATAAGGACTCACCCGCACTAGGTTTCACGTGAGGGGAAACAAAGTAAAGAGTTGTGCACTTTTTATTTTAATATACCTCCTTACATAAATACTATTTTCTATTTAAAACTATAATTTCGTTATTATCCCCGTGTTTTGTATGTGAATTCTGTTTTACGTGAATATATTACCACAGGACAGAAGCACAAAGAATTATTTTCAAAGGAAATAAATTCGCAGTTACATCACAGCCATGAAAACATATGGATTCATGCCGAATGAGAGAGGGAGGCTGAGCCCAATTAAAGATTTGCCAGCTTTTCAAATAAGTTTGTACCCTTCCGCGAACTTTAACAAATAGGCATAACCAAAAGGCTAACAGTCCATTTTATCCCACTGACATTGCGTTTCTTTTCATAAATCTTCACTCGTGTCACACTTATTTTCGCAGGGAATTGTAAACGTTTCTTCCTTTCGTTTGCTTATATTTAAGTCTATTATAGCCTACCCATTCACATGCTTTACTGTGGTGAAGTAGAAAAACAATGTAGGACTAATACCTTTTACTTCCAATTTTATTTAACACAGTTTGTTCTTATTAGACTTGGCGCACAAGTTTATTTGAATAGCGTAATTCACACACACACACACACACACACATGTTGTGTTTCCATGTTTTGTGGGGACATTCCATAGGCGTAATGCATTTTATACTGTACAAACCATATTTTCTATCCCCTACACTGCCCTGCCCCTAAACCTACCCATCACAGGAGACATTCTGCATTTTTACTTTTTCGAAAAACATCACTTAGTGTGATTTATAAGATGTTTTCCTCATGGGGACAAAAAATGTCCCCACAAGGACAAAAATTTGATATTGCCATCTTTGTGGGGACGGTATGTCCCCATACCGTAGGGATTACCAGTCCCCACACACACACACACACACACACACACACACACACACACACACACACACACACACACACACACACACACACACACACACACACACACACACACACACACACACACACACACACACACACACACACACACACACACACACACACACACACACACACACACACACACACACACACACACACCGGCGATTTTAATTTTGTTTTCTCAGGCAGTGCATATTCAAACATAGCCTAAATGTCTTGACCCTGTGGAAGATAAAATTCGCTCTTCAGACGTTTTACAACACGTGTTGCTTTGCAACATCAGGAGAAAACATGAAGACGAAGATATTCGAGTCTATCCAGCTCGTGTTCATTCATCTCAAAGCTGACGCATCTTTGTGGGGAAATAAAACATTTTTTTTTTAAACTAATATTTAATTGTCGTAATCTTTATGTTACCATTATTAACTGATAATGGTTTAAATGTTTTACAGGCTGTAGTGTGTTGTTTCACTGACGGAAGTGCTAAAATAAACACGCATGCTTATGAAATGGATTATTTAAAAATGTAGGCTATATATCTGGCATAGACTACAGTATTTAAAATAGCATATATGCTTTAGCTATACTCTCAATTTAATTTACAGAGCAATCCCTGCAAAGTTTTTAGTTTAACTATACGAGAGGATTAGTGTGTGTCGCACTCGCAACGGGGGGCGCGGCATCACGATGGTGGCGCTCCATCGTCATGTTGGTCAGCCATCACGATGGACGATGATATCGTCCATCGGCACAACCCTAGTGTTCGATCTCAGTCGTTGAATGTATGATGCCCAGTTTTCCTCTGTAAACATTTATACAGTCAACAAGTGAATGATTCAGCCTTTTAAAATCTGTTCAGATTTTAAAAAGTTGTGTAGTGTATTCCAGCCTACAACAAATTCCCTACACTGTGCTAGTCATGTGACTCCTAGCACTCTATGCGGTCTCTTCTCACATAATAATAAACATACGTTCAGTCAGATAATATTGCAAAATAAACCTCAGGATCCCGACGCAAAAGGCTTATCAAATGATAATAACGGCACGATCCATTACACCCATTATATTGACAGATTTTAATCGACATGCGCGTACACAAACCTGAGGAAGATGCCGACTCCAGCTCCACAGGCGAAAGTGTGTGCGGTGCACGCGCCCACGTCTTCCCCTTCCAGCTCGGTCTGACAGCAATAGCTCTGAGAGCACAGCATGGTACCACACACCAGACAGAGAGTAGGAGCGCGAGACTTATCCCCTCCAGATTTAGGACACCTAGACGCCGACAGGATCAATTATTTGACTTGTGGAATCAGGAGTGCATGAGTGCAGCTCTTTGTTATTAATCGGCTTTGATTTACAAGACAGATGTGACTCACGTGAAGCTGGAGGCCTGGTTAATCAGAGCACTGTAGTCGCACGGCAGCTCTATGAGGTGATTGGACTCTCTGGGAAACCTAGAGCGGGAAATGGAAGAATGAAACCGGTGAGCACTAGAAAGTCAGCTGTAGTGATTGTTTGAGTGTTGAGGTGAAGGACGCACCTGACGAGAGCCAGGCTGCTCTGAAGACCCTGCAGCACACCTGGGTGAGAGCACCATCTGCAGAGCACAACTAACAGTTATCACACCTTCATTCATTCAAGCCACAGCAAACATCTAGTCAATACACCACCGTTTCCAGAGGTGTTCAGCTAGATATTGACAGTTACCCATGCAGCAGAGTTTCCATGAGCTCCTGATTGTTGTAGTAGAGCTGTAACAGGTTGGAGGGCAGACACAGGTATCCACACAGAGCCTCCCATTCACCCACACCTAGAGCTGAAAACACAGTCGTCATTAGAAATGATAGCAAATGGAGGCATAAAAGCAGTATCTGTGTGTAATGTCATCACGTAGTGTTTAAAGGTTTAGTTCAGCCAAAAATTTAAATTCTGTCATTAATTACTCACCCTCAACCCGTAAGACCTTCGTTCACCTTTGGAGCACAAATGAAGATATTTTTGATGAAATCTGAGAGCTCTCTGGTGCCTAAAAGCGTTTATGAGACATGCGCCACTTGAAACGGGAGTGCGGACACTGCTTCCTTTCCAAGTGAAATTACCTCTCATCAACTACTGAAACCTTTCAGTAGTATTTCAGTATGTATTTCAGTTATGTATATGAATGAATTTCACTAAGGTGTTCATTTCACTTGTGTTTGTAAGAGGCTTTTCAATACTTATGGCTTATACGGCCCCTCATAGTTATGTTTGTTTGTTTTTTTGCGCACAAAAAGTAATTCTCGTCACATCATAACATTAAAGTTGAACCACTGGAGTCACATGGACTATTTTAACAATGTCTTTACTACCTTTCTGAGCCTTGAAACTTGCAATGACATTGCTGACTATGGATGGGTCAGAGAGCTCTCGGGTTTCATCAAAAATATCTTCATTTGTGTTCAGAAGATGAACGAAGGTTTTACGGTTAGTATTTAAGGACAGGATTTACATTTTTGGGTGAACTAAACCTTTAAGTCATTTACCATGCAACTCAGGTGGTGCTGGAGCTCCGTTAAGATAGTGGAAGAACAGAGCGGTTGCCCTGAGATAAGGCAGGATTCCAGCTTTCACACAGTGCCACAGATGCCAGCCTGAGCTCACCTCACGCAAGCCACTGAAACACACACATACAGCTTTCATATTAGGGTCATGCAAAGCTAGTAGGGGTGAAACGGTCCCCCCTAAAAACTGAACTTCATTCTTCATTTTCCAAATCAACAATGTGTGACAGTGAATATGTTTACATGCACCCTCATAATGCGATTATAATGAGATTTAGGCAACATTGCAATGAAACTACCTCATGTAATCAATACTTTGATCAACTTGATGCGATTAAGCTCATAATTGTAGCTAATATAAGAGCAGTAAAACGTGGGTATGCTGAGTTTAAATCACAATAAACACTTTAAATCGCATCTGTTCCACTGATCAAAGTGTGCGTGTGGGTTTTTGGGGTGGAGTTTATGCTGACAATGTTCAACAAAATGAATATAAATGGTCACAAATTTGAAATGTAGAGATTTTTTAATGAGCGCGGTCACCGTCAGGACCCGGGAAAACCCTTTTACTGTTAAAAGGACAAGATATCACAGTGGACATTCAATGGATTTTTTTTTCTTATGAACAAGGGTGTTGTGATACAGGGTGAAGTGATCATAGCAGTGTTTTATTGTGAATATAGGAATGAAGGACTGGAACTAACCGTTATATAATTTTGCACAACATTTTTTTTTCTTAATGTTGTATTTGCTTCTTTTGATTTTCAGGTGAAATTATATAATTATAAAGTTAGGCGAAGTTTAAGAGTGTGTGTGCTTTCACCTGCTCAGATGTGTCCTAAGTGTGTTGTAGAGCATGCACACTCGCTCTTCCTCCTCCCTCTCTGCTCCTCCACTCTCCTGCTCCATCCGCACTTCCTCTGATGGCACACAGGAGTCAGCAAACATGAACATCCCAAAACACTCAAAATCATCCATTAAATCTCTATGGTTATGTTGCCACTGAGGTTCTCACCTGGTACAGAGGTTAGAAGGATCTGGACTATGTGAGCAACAGTGACCAGGTGCAGGAAGTGCAGTTGAGCAGTGTCCTCGCTAAGCCCTGAGGAATCCAGACAGTGAACCGCTGGATAGGACAGCACCAAGCTCACCTGTTAACAGAGGCGACAAAAGTATTCAAATTCATTACTCAGGTAGAAGTATAGACACTAGGGTTTATTAACTCAAGCTTTTAACTCAAGTAATGGTGTACAAGTACTGGTTTCAAAACTGCTTAAAGTATAAAAGTAAAGTAAGGAAAAAAAATGCCATTAAGGACAAAAGCTTAGACCGCGCCACAGGGGCCTATAGTGCCCTATCCCACCTCCTCATGAACATTTTTCTAAAGGCCATAATAACTATAATGTTATATTAAAATGTTAATGTTGAAAAATTTGTGATGCACTAGGCCAGAGGTTTTCAAAACCTGTCCTGGAGGACCACAAGCCCTGCACATTTTGTATGTCTGACACAACTACTTCAGGTCTTGCAGTCTCTAATAATGAGCTCATGAGTTGAATCAGGTGTGTTAGATGAGGGAGAAAATGTGCAGTGCTGGGGGTCCTCCAGGACAGGTTTGAAAACCCTTGCACTAGGCTACCTGTTTCAGCCGCATTTATGCCCACTGAAAATAAATGCATTTTAGTACAATGCAAAAACATTAAAGAACCATATATGTGTACTACTGAGCATTAACGTGTTTCATGGAGCAGAAGATATGATGACTAGTTGCCTAATATTTGTCATGTGCATGTGTGATGGATCGCATACAAACCAATAGGGTGTCTGAATGGTATATGGTCATAATTCTCTTCCAACCACAATCAAATCCAATCTATCCGGATGGCGTAATTTATCTGGATAGGTTTTTTTATTTTTTTTGAAAACAAGCCGCAATGAAATAGGAGTAACAAGGCTATTTTTAAAATGTAAGAGTAGAAAGTACAGATAATTACTCCAGTTAAGTATAGATACCCCAAATTTCTACTTAAACATTTGTACTTCGTTACTTGACACCTGTGCCTGTCACGCATAAAAACTGGGGTCAGAGGGTCATTCTGAAACAACTGACTAGGTATGAGTCAGAACCTTGACATGCACAGTTTTTGCTGTAAAATGTTTTTTATTGTTTAGAGATGAGAACGGGATGTGTGGTAAAATACTGTTGATTTGTCAACTTGAGTTATTAAAATATTAGACAATGTACAAGGGTAGGACACTGTGAAGTCTGATGTGAACAGCAGATGTAGGACCAACTCTGGCCATTTACCTACCAGCAAGTGGAACATGTCTATATCCAGAATGCATGGCGTATTCTCCACCCGGGGATCAGGAACAAGGGCTGAACAAGCACAGATGTTCAAATGATTGCAGTGAAGGATGTCATTCACTCACAATATTTGACACATAAGCCAAAACAACTGTAGCACTTAGTTTGTACCTGCTAAGAGCCTGATAAAGTGATTCTGTACAGTGGTATGAGAGGCGGAGGCTGTCCAGCAGGCTGAGCCAAACCGGGTCAGAGAACTCAAACAGTCGTCCTGCATGCACAAAACATTTGGGTTAATAAACAAATCAAACTCAAGAGTAAATATATAAAGATTTAAGAACCCACTTAGATAGGACAAACTATTAACTGATATTCGTTACACATTCAAATAACAAGCTTGCATAATTATTCAAATGTGTTCATTACCTGTCTGCATGGTAAACTTCCAAACAAAGGCTTTTCTTCATCCACCAGTAATCTCTCTGTGTGAGAAATTAAAATAATATAATTTACTTTCCCATTTACTTCTAGCCCTCATAATTCACCTCACTTAATAATCACAATACATTTTGTTGGAATTGAATCAGTAACTAACTATTGAGTGAAAGCACAAATATTTCTATTATAGTTTTGAATGCTACCATATTATTACTATTTTTTACCCATTTTATAAAAAATAAAATAAAAATAAATGTCTTTGAAATTTCTTTTTTTGCATGAACTACAGAAAAACACTAATGCAAAAAAATATATTTATCAATTTTCATACATTTTATTTTAATAAATATCACAATAAGAAATGTATAAGAACATATTGGAATCAATGGATTTAAAATAAATTCCTTTGAAATTACAAATCATGACTTCACAACATCAATATAACTTTGAAATGTTTGAAAACCATAGACTTTTTGAGAAGAAAGGCTGCATAGAAGTCTTTGTGTGAAGCCTCAGTTGATATCAGGGTCAAAACAGACCAGAGCACAAAAGGTGTTTTTTTTCTTCTTTTTATTTTGATTACGGACATAATCTTTTAATGATAATTTTGATAAAAAAATACAGAAAATTAACAATGTGTAAATAATATATGGCTCACTTGCACAGCAATAAAACGATGCATTAAAAAAAGACATGCATCTCTTCCAGGTCAAAACAGATTCATTACGAGGGTAAGAATCATAGTAAGAATTCCCTGATCATTTCAGATTTTCCGTTATAATATAAATTGCATTTCTTAACATTTTTATATTTTCCACAAAAAAAAAGTTGCACCACTGATTTACTGATCAGTTCAATTATTGGGGGGTATTATGCATAAGAGTTCAACACTTTCTTGGACTGACCTATGGACTGAATGGTGTAGGCACAGCTGCCCCAGCACATGATTGGCACGCGGGGGTCCTGCTCATTTGGGTGCACTTTAAGACCCACTTTATATGTAGCTGTCCCGAAAGTGGTCAACATCTCCTTTATGGTGCTTGAGTACAGGTTGCTGACAGATAGAAACATGCTTTATTAGTGTTGTGTCTTTTGTTTGACTTTTAACAAGAAAACTTTTGAGCTTGTTTTAAGAGAATTGTGGGTGACAGGTAGTTTCAAATGTGGTTTTACTTTGGAGTGTGGTCCAGTCTGAAGCCATCAGGTGGAGGACAGCTATTAACACCATCTGTATCCTCAACACCTTCAGCACCTGCAGACACACATTGATCACTTCATTTTCATTCAAAAACATTGCCTGTTAAGCCACTGACACAATGAACAGTGAGGCCGTTTTAAACACTTTTTAAGGCTCTTTGAGGGTTACTCACTGTTGGCCTTGCTCTTCCTGTGAGCAGAAAGTAGGGCTTTCATCTGCTGAGAGGTGATGTTCAACCACTGGCTCAGATCAGGCTGTTCAGAACTGCAACAAACACAAACACTCAATCAAATCCTTCTAATGCCTTATAATTTGATCAAAAAAGGACAGAAATCATGCAATAAAGATGGTCATATTAGAAAAACTTTAGCAAAATTTTGCAGGCAAAAAAGTTCCATTGTCTATAGCCAATAGTGTGGCGATATACACTATATTGCCAAAAGTATTGGGACACGCCTCCAAATCCAATGAATTGAATTCAGGTGTTCCAGTCACTTCAATGGCCACAGGTGTATAAAACCGAGCACATAGTGGTAGCTAGTTAGTGGTATTATAACAAAGTGGAAGCAATTGGGAACAACAGCACTTCAGCCATGGAGTGGTAGGCCACGTAAAAAAAAAAAAATAAAAAAAAAAAAAAAAAAAAAAAAAAAAAATCACAGAGCAGGGTCAGCGCATGCTGAGGTGCACACTGTGCAGTAGTCACCAACTTTCTGCAAAGTCAATAGCTAAAGACATCCAAACTTTGTGTGGCCTTCAGATTATCTCATGAACAGTGCGTAGAGAGCTTCATTGAATGGGTTTCCATGGCTGAGCAGCTCATCCAAGCCTTACATCACCAAGTGCAATGCAAAGTGTGGGATGCAGTGGTGTAAAGCACGCCGCCACTGGACTCTAGAGCAGAGGAGACGTGTCTCGTGCTTTGATTTATAATGGGCAGCATATCTGCTGAGAATGCCACCGTGTTCCCCTCTGACCCAAACACATATGCATATAACATGCTGCATATAGGTAGCGTTCATGATAAAAGTTACGGTATTCATCTAGTTTTAATAATTTAAACGGGTCTGAAGTTGGGCAAAAACTTCTGGCAGTGCATGTGTTTTCGTGTTTTTTTTTTTTTTTTACAGCGCTGGATGTCATATGATGATTGTGAAACACCCAGAACACTTCACTACATGATTTCATGGCTTTCACTGTTATTTTTCATGTTTAATCAGGTCTATTTTCACTTCAGCTTTTAATGTTTTACTTACTAGTACTGTATGGAAAATATTATTCTTATAAATCACTTCCATTTAAACTTATATAAACTAATATAATTTATTTTACTGGACAGTTTAAAGCTCATAACAATTAATATTTTTTTGTTTATTGCATCATGCAGTATTTGTCCTGAGTAAATGTGATGTTTGTTACCTCAATACATTTAAGGTCATTCTTATTTTATGTTCTATTATATTAACAGTAAAAGCACACTCTTTTTACAACTAAAATAACAGTAAAGTGTAAAAAAAAACTGAATTCCCAATTATTTAAATGGAAAAAAAGGAATTAGCAAAAATTACAACTGAAAAAATGGAAATTTGGGAAAAAATTAAACAGAATTTGGGAAAAAATAAAACAGATTTTATAGGGCACTATAAAGGATGCATATTCATAGATGTCTTATAAAGTGCACTGGGTGCTTATGCAGCGGTGTGTAATAAAAGCAGTGCAGAGCTCATATGAGTGGGGCTTTTAGTCTCTTTATCACACAAAAGGATCAAAGGAGTTGCCAAATTTACTACAGATGAGAGTATTACACAAACACGGTCCATAATCAACCAATCCGATCCATTCACTTACTCATTCTCCTGGTCACACTAATTACCAATTACTTACACTCTGAGAGCTTTGTAAAATACAGTAGTCGTAACAAGTATTATACCAAATCAATCAAAGATAGATCTGTTTGTGTTGCAGTACCTGCAGCTGGTCTTAGTAAGAGGCAGCAATGGAATGACTGTGTTACTCAGGCATTCGCAGAGTGGACACAAGAACTCTCCGTTCTCCACATCGTAACTTGTGTGCACACGTAGCCTCTGCTGTCTGCGCTGCTCTTTAGCCTGCACCGCTTCAAAATACCTGCAGGGGGAGACATTACACACAGTTACAATGCAGAATGATAAAAAGATCCATAATCAATTATGATAGTGACAAAAACACTTTAGCACTATATTGGGGGTTGGGTAACTATAATGTGAATGGAGTTAATAAAAAATAATAAAAAAACATCTCTTTGATTGAGTTTTCATAGTTTTTGGAACCATTTAATATGACTATACAATAGTTATAGATTTTGATTTTGATTATTAATTAAACCATAAAAAATTTAAATAATTCTTTTGCAATGTAAAATAAGTTTTTTTATAAAAAAATAATTCCATTCAATTTCTCAACAATAAATCTACATATATTAGAAAACTTTATAATATACTTCTGATATTTGTACATCATGCTTGTGGATTTTATGACTGCTATAGTAAAAGAGTACACCGATTTAATTAAAAAAAACACAGGTTAAACAGACCATAAAAACTCCTGTTGAAGAACAGAGGTCAGGGAGTTATAACTAATGTGTGTGTGTGTGTGTGTGTGTGTGTGTGGAAAAAATAAATTCTGGAATTCACTGCCACTTCAATTTACCTGTAAATAGCCTAATTAAATTCATAATCAAAGCCTTAATTAATATTTATCCTCCTATTTTCTAATGATTTATTTCAGTTGATTTTCCTCAATAGAACTACTGATTATTTGTTCTTCTTTTATGTTTTCTAAAGTTTGTATTTGGTCTTTGAGTAGCGTCTGGCCTATGATGTGTCACTAAACACGTGTGAGCTACATGTTGATGTGTGTAACAGCCCCTAACATGCTGGGAGTGCAGTAACTGTGTTTGCTCACTTAGCCCGGCTTCCAGAGATTAAATATGGCTTTGTCTTTCATTTTTATTATATTTTATTCATTTTATATTTCCTTTTACTGAAACACTAAAGAATCAAGATGAATATTGCCTGTACTACTGTCTGTACCTCTCACTGAGAGAAAGCACATGTTATCAGTATGTTTTGGCGAAGTGCTTTGTTGATAAGACTCTCCAACCTTGGGAGAGCTGTGATTCTGGGGAGCTTTTGTGTGTGTGTGTTGGATGATCTGTGCAGGCCCAATATTGAAGATGGACATTTTCTGCACACAACACCAAACTTGAAGACGCCTTTCTGCAACCTCCGAGGTCAACAATGATTTAATTCTAGTAATAGGGTGACAGCAGAGCATATCACTAAACTAAGTAGACTAGCTATCTATCCTTGTGTGGAAATTTACCATGACTTTGCATTTTCTCTGAGCCAATCAGAATCATACACCTTGCAGTAATGAGTTGGCTAGACCTTGAAAACAGTTTAACTGTTGGGACAATTTTATGTACGGCACGACAAGACTGGTAGAGGGGGAGCGCGGCCTACAAACTCCTCGTGAGACTTGAAGCTGGCTTCTGCAGATGAAACTGCAAACTATTCTTTAGTAAAAAAAAATATTTAATTAATTGCACTTCTGACTCTTGGTCTTCATTCTTCACTACTGGTCTCTGTGTCTAAGCTGTTAAACCCCTAACAGTATTGAAAGAGTTAACTGCACATATCAAACTATGATGCTCTTTAGAAGATGAGGGTAAAATATTGAGATCTGCCATAATCTATAACTATCTCTTTAAGTGCTAGATGATCTAAATGATAAAATAGGTGGAAACTATTTAATACGGTTACATTCTTTTGTCCCTCTGATAGGAAGAGCACATTTTGGACCTATGGAAGCATGTGGTTCTCATTTTTCATGATGATTCTTACCGCTGCCAGCAGTGAGAGTGCATGATGTGTCCGCAGCTGCCTGTGTGTGTGCCGAACGACAGGTCAGGGTGCATGAAGAGAGGGTCATACTTATCTGTAGCACAAAAACAATGGCATTCATTAACATGAACATGCACGTATAAGGTACAATGTACCAAACATGCACACAAGACGTGCCTGGGTTGTGTGGAGGTCTCTTGCGGTTTTTGGACATGACAGTGGAGCGCTGGACAAAAGCAGCGAGCACCATGGCTTTGCCGTCAACCCTGATTTCCTGCTCTTCCTGACACAGGATACATGTCACTACCTGCCTCCGCTCACTGCCACCTGCACGCCACCGCCGTGGACCCACACACACCAGCACGCTATCACACGAACTGGGGCTATGTAGCAAAGACAGAGAAATTAGAAACGGGAAACTAATGTTTGAACCAAGAGATTGTGCCGTGTGATGTGTTTGTGTACCTGTGCTCCAGTGAGGAGGAGGTGGAGGGGTCGAGCTCCTCCAGGCTCTGCTGAAACAACTCTTTGTTCTCATTGATGAAGTGTCTTTGCATCTCTGACATCTGAGCCATAATCTTCTCCCTCCGGAGCCGCGCCATTTCTGCTTTCCTCTTCCGCTCCGCCTTATCCTTGTCCCGCACCGTCTACACATAAATCCAGTGAGACAATACTGCAAACGTAATGGGTCATGACGCAAGCGTGTTGCACTTCCTATGCTCACCTCCTCTTGACTGTGCCCTGAGCTGTCACTAGGGGGCGCACTAGCCGTGCACTCCCGTGTGGTCTTGATGGTGGCCACAGTCTGCAGATACACAAAGTGGATGTTTTGAATGTTTTCTGAAAATCCTTTAGCAATATTGCAAACATGTCATCTTTTGCTGCACCCTATTGGACAGCTGAGTTATTTACACACTCATTCTCGTGGCAGGCGGTTTTGTAATAAGATTTTAAATCAGCTTTACCTTGAGGATCCAGCGGATCATGTCCTTGTGCACCTCCAGATGATGAGCGTTTTGCAGGGTTTCCAATAAAGCCAAGATACTGGGAGTGTTTGCAGGAGCTTCACCTGGTCCTACAAAGAAGAGATTTGTTCAGCTCAACTATAAGAGGTGTGTGTGTGTGTGTGTGTGTGCATGTTTTTGTGAAATATCAGGACACAAATGTGTATAATGACATGGGTATGACATAGGTATTACAAAAAGAGGGTGAAATATGAGGACGTTCCCCATGTCCTCACTTTTCAAAATGCTTATAAATCACACAGGATGAGGTTTTTTTCACAGAACGTAATCTCCTGTGATGGGTAGGTTTAGGGGCAGGGGCAGTGTAGGGGGATAGAAAATACGGTTTGTACAGTATAAAATGCATTACGCCTATGGAATGTCCCCACATTTCACAAAAATAAACATGTGTGTGTGTGTGTGTGTGTGTAAGAGACATACTAGAGATTTTGAGAATGAAGTTGAAGTTTGTATCATTATCTTCTGCGCTGCTGATGAGATGTTGCTGTTCCTCCACCAGGCCCATGCCTATGAGATGCAGCACCTGTGGATCACGTTCATACAGAGCTCTGACTTGGATGGGTGGTAAGAGCAACGTCTAACAATGTTGATACAACTAACGTCTGATACAAGTACATTTAAATCAAGATAACATTTATAATACAGTTACTGTCACCAGAAATGAATTAGCCGCTTTCACACATACAGTCTTTACTGGTAAATAAAACAATTAAAATTAGAAATACAGCTAAATCAGTTCCGTCAATTTACCAGTAAGGGAAGGTGTAACATTACCAGTGCAGGGCTCGACATTATGCCTGTTCACATGCTTATCTTTCGGACAAGTAAATCGGTCTTTCACTTGTCCGAGTAAAAATATTACTTGTCCGGAAAATTTTTATTTTTATTTTTTGTGTTGTAAATATAATTTATTCTGAAGCAATATTCTCACAAGTGTTCAATCAGCTTTCACATATTTAAATCTGCATATTTGTGATATTTTTCCTTTTTATAACTGATATATTTACGTTTGAAATCAGAACACACTGATGTAAGAAGTCTGCTTTGGTCCAATCATAAGTTCTTAAGAGGATGACATTTACTGTGTGCTGTTTACTGTAAGGTTTTTAATAGTTATGTAAATACGCGCTAATTGATCATATTTGAGCAGCTTTTTCAAACGTCACACTCGAGACCCAGCCTTCTTTTCCATTCATCAGCATTGCGGCTCTGCACTTTGATACTATTGTGCTCGTTTCGTGTTTTAGGAGCAAGCACGTGTTCTGTTTGATCCTCCACTTATGCCTTTCACTCAGAAGTCAAAATATGTTGTCAAATTGAACAGATAGTGAAACTAAAGTGCTTCTTCTCATGCGGACGAATGAAGACAACAGCACAGCTTTTAAAGTTAATTTCATGACAACTGAATCACAATTTACAGGTATGTTGCTGCTGATGCGTGAACAGTCTCTTACCGGTAAAAAGCCAGAACATTGCTTGTGTGGACAGCATTTTTGTGTATTTACCGGTTAAGTCATCCTGGTAATTTTCCAGTAATTTACATGGATTTGTGTGTGAAAGGGGCTACTGACAAAATCATTTAAATATTTTAAATAACCTTATTTTTTATAATAATGCTGTGACTTAATACGAGAGATAATATGACTTGGTAATATGAGCGAGTGCTCCAGTTTGTGCAGATGTACCCTCTGTAGCATGGACTCAGACCAGTGTCCCCCGCTGGGCTCCATTGCCCACTGCAGCACAGCTCCCAGAATCCCCAGCAGCACGTCACACTGCAGCATGTTCACCAGACTAGCAAACAGCGGACAGAACCGAGGCAAAACTGGTGGAGGCAGAACTACAAGAAACATAAGTACATGCAAATCAGATTTTGGCACTGACATCACATATTGCCAGGACTGCACAATTAATTGATATGTAGGGATGGGTATCGGGAATCGGTTCCATTTTAGAACTGGTTCCAAATTTCCCAAAACCAGTGACTCGATAGTGCATTTTGATTCCGCTTATTGGCTCGTGTGCACATTTGTATGTGATTTTAAACCATTTAAGCGCAAAGACGATGCACTCGCACTCGCTTCATAGTAAATAGTGTGCGATAATGAACGGAGTTCTCTTCCTCATCTTTCTGCTCAGCACATGAACGGCATATTCTCATAAACGCAGTCGGTTATGTCTTAAGATGAAAAAGGATTTGTAACAGTATAAGATTTGTGCAGCTCTTAAGACTGCCGTCTCCATGATAATGTTAATCAAACAACAAAAGACAAATTCAGCTTCAACTGTGACTATGTTTGTAATGTGTAGCCTATATTTTATTAATAAAGTGCAGTGTTATTTTACATTTTATTACAATTTCTGTACCTTAATACCTGAAAAAGTTTATTTCAATCGTATTTATACTAGTTGTTTTTGCGAAGGCATTTTTAAACCATATGCAAAAGTTCTTGTGTAAGTGTTCTTAAGTATGTTGATTTTTGTTAATGGTATTCAGCTTCAATAAAATGTTTTGCAATAAGAATAAATGTGAATGATATACAAGTTTTTTTTTTTTTTACCGATAAGAATCGGAATTGTTAAAATTCAAATGATACCCAACCCTACTGATATAAAACCGAAATTACGACATGGATTAGTGCCACTAACAAATTGCAAAGGCTGCCATTTTAATGAAATTAATGTATGCGGTGTATGTTTCAGAGAGAAGAGCAGCATTTACACATGAGCTCATGATCCGCCGGTGTTTGCAGCAGCTCACAGAAGCTCAGTCCACAGTAAATGCCGCTCCGCACAAACGCAATCTCTGCATCTGTTCTGAGTTTGAGTCGCTTTAACGTGCATTTGGGATACCAACCATCTTCTCATAATGAGCAACATTTATCAACATAAAACATGCTTAAAAGGCACCCTGTAGTTTTGTCAAAATAAAAGTTTAATTTAATATTACTATTGTAATGTTTAAAAGAAATTGTATTATGGTTATGCTTTATTTCAATGGTCCACTTATCTGCTAACTATAAGTAACATTGCAACTACATGTCAACAAACTCTCAATAGAGTATTAGTACACTGCCTGGTTATTAGGTGATAGGATTCAGTTAATAGAATAAGTTGACGTAGTTGCACAGTTACTTATAGTTAGATTGCCTAAAGTGTCTAAAGTGGACAATCGAAATAAAGTGTTAGTTAGATTATTTTTCTTAAATGACTTTTTTACAGTGATATATTACAGTAGCAATATTTCTTATTTTGCTTTTATTTAGTAGTTTTTTATAGTTGTAAAAATATAATAATAAATTATTTTATAGCCATATTGATACATAATCACAAAATTTGGGGCAAAATGTGCAGCCTTACAAACACACACAGCAAACCTGGATTCATTTATTTATTTTGAACAGCAATTTTTATTAGAAAAATCCCCATTGCATTTTTTTTCTCAAATAACTATGAATTCGTTAATAAGGCATAATGCTTATATAAAAGTAGTGGCCATATACTCAATTTTGGAGAGTAAAAGGTGATCCAAAACGATAGACAAAAATAATGAAACAACCCATTTTATTTACGCAACGTGCCTTACTGAGCCAAATGTTTAAATTGCTTGCCCAATGCCCATACCTAAAGTGTTAATATGTTATAATATCATGTATAGATAGTAGTACCTGAATCTTCCCCATTTTGCCTCTTTATCTTTCTCTGAGCCTCTTCAGCCTGAATGACGACACAGAACAACTGTTGAAAACCCATGTTCATTTTTTTCTTTGTGAGTGTCAATCTCAAACATGCAGCGTACCTTAGACTGGTCCGCTCTGGAGTAATGGTGGAAGTACAGATTGAACATCTTGGCGCACTCTGGCCTGAGTTTATAAAGTCCCCGACCCGTCACACCAGGCTTCCTGTACAACACATTTCACACAGGTTTACACACAGACTAAACCACTAATGTGTTGGATGAGACTCATATTCAGGACACTTACTTAAACAAAGCCACACTATCGATGACCCTCTCCATGCCGGTTTCCTTATTCTCCTGTGTGCAGAAGACAGAAGAGTGAGGGAAATTCATTAGCACCACTAGGTGGCAGTCACATTCAAAACAAGTTTGTCAAAAGGAACTTTAAGAAAATATCAATACTTTTGAGATTTGAAAAATATAGCCCTTTTTTCTCGACTATCATTGTTTGTGCACCTGTAAGTTGAGCAAGGAGATACAGCCATTCTCTGCTCAAAGACCATGATTGGGGACAGGAACTGTGCAGCATTTAACCATTTATTAATGATTTGTGGAGTGATTTAAGGTAGAAATAACTTTTATCAGAAATAAATAGCTTTACATAATTCTTGGAATAATAAGGATAAAGGGATACAGGGTCCTTACTTTTTTTCAGCAACCATTTTCCAGGACATTTCCAGCGATTATTTTCCAGGACTTTTTCAAAACATTTTAGACAAGGATCACACCCTAAAGTAATATATTGCTGTCTCCTAAGCCTTTAAAAAGATTTACAGATTATGGTCATGATTTCACTATAAAATCAGTTTTTAATATGAGCTTTTAATTACACATTATAAGAAAATGTATAAGATCTGTATTAGAACAACACGCAATAGAACAAGTGCAGGTCTATTAGTCTGCATTTACACTTAATGCAAAGAACTATTTTAACTAGGGCTGTCAAGAGATTCAAAATGTGAATAATTAATTGCACAATGTGGCGTTCAATTAAACTATAGCAAATTAATCGCACATTCAAGTTTGGCCTTGAAGAGATATTTTAAGGTCATTATTGTGCTAAATAAGAAATGCATTAACTATACATTACAATAAGTACCTTTAGAAAAATAATTATATATTTTTTATTCATAATGCAATTTACACAAACTTTTAGGCTGAGTTAGGGTGAGTAAATGATGACGGAACTATCCCTTTAAAGTTTTATTTTTATTGTGACGTCCTCAGAGGATATGCTGTATGGCTGTTTTTCCTTTACTTTCATTTTCTCCACTATCACCCCTCTGGGCGATACTATTGGCTGGTACGCTATCAGTCATCATTATGGCGCTGATGCCGGAATGGGCGTCTCAGTGATAAAAGGCAGATGCAAACCGGAAACAGCAGGAGAAGGGAGCAGGATCTTTGTTTTTGCCACGCTTTGTCTTTCTTTTTGCGTGTTGTGGGTTTTTTGTTCTCATTTCCTTTTTGTTTGCTCCCTGAGAGTATGATTTTTGTTTAGGAGTTAATTCGATCTTTTTTTTCCTTTTGTTGGCTTCTCCTTGAGTTATTTTTTTTTATTCTCTTTCATTCATTTTTTTCCCCCTCCAATATTTCATTCCGACCAGGGAGTAGGGAACAGGAAAGAATGTCACGTGACTTCCATTTCTCAACATCTAGGGAAGCGTGTAAACAACACACTAGGTAAGAAGCGGGTGCCATCGTTGTATGTTTTGAGTTTTGTAGTTAGTGTCGATTATGCAGGGCGTCTTGGACGCTGAAGATTTTATTTTTATTTTCTTGTGTTAAGCAGTTTAGTGGGAAATGGGATGTAGGTAGGTTTTTGTTTTATTATTTTCTTTGATTTGATTTGTTTAAGTTCCTACACTCCCTGGTATCGGCTTCTGAGTTGTTGTTTCCCTCCTGTGCTGATTTTGCCTCTTAATTATGCTATTGTAAATAAATTTAACTCCATTTGGTCCTTGTGTTCTTCTTGCAACAGCACATTTGATAATGTCTAACAGGGTTAAAAGATCCAGGAATCTATTTATTTATTTATTTAATGTTGTTCCCTCATGCCCCTAGCCATCATTGGGATGTAACATGCATTAATATGAAAATATGATTTTTGAAGTGAAGTGATTCTCTAAATAAGAAACTAAAACTGCCAGCAGGTGACAGTAAATGTCTTAATAAGTAAGTTATTTCATTCATTCCATTCGTTCAAACAGCTGATTCAAGTACATTAAGTAATGAATGAAGTAAATGGTTCTCTTTATGAAATGGCCATTTAATCATTGGATCAACTGCGCACAAAACGCAGATTCATTCAAAAATGAAGCACGGTGTGTGCGTATAGGAGACACGCAAACAGTCCTTCTCTGGCTTCATAGGTAATATTTTTGTTGGCAAAATTGATTAAAAAAAGTCTAAAATATAAAGCAATTAACTTCTCATTTATTGAACTGTTGTATAAAATCAATATCACAGTTGCATGTTATTCAGGACAAATAGTCCATATAATGCAAGTGAATGACTGCCGCACATTTGACGCTTGAAAAACCACACACAGCGATTGTAACGGTAACCCATACAACCCCAGTGGATGAATCAATGTCTTCTGAAGCCAAACGATAGGTCTAAGATAAACATTCATATCTTTAACTTTAACTTTAATTCATCACTGCTGGCCTTTGTGAAGCTCACCGAGTGATCCTCCCATGTGCATCCACATTACTTCTTGTGCGAACTACACAATGCATTTATTATGTCATGTGTCACAATGTTCCTCTCATGAAGGCTCGTATGACAGTAGACAGGAAGCAATGATTTGTAGTTAAAGTAAAATAAAAATTCTTACACACCCATCATTTGACTTCAGAAGACATTGATTCATTTACTGGGGTTGTATGGATTAGTCACAATCGCAGTGTGTGGCTTTTCCAGCACCAAATGAGCGGCAGACATTCATTTGCACAATATGGATTTAGAGAAATTGATTATTTTCCTACTAATTTTTCTTCGTGTTCATGTTAAGAAAGAAAGTCATATACATCTGGGATGGCATGAGGGTGAGTAAATGATGATACATTTTCATTTGTGGGTGAACTATCCCTTTCACACCTGTTCACAGTTTCACAATTACTGCATCTCTTTTTTTTTTCAGATTTCAAAAGCCAACATATTTACAAAACACAAACGCAGATAATAAAATGCTAACAATTGTAAGACAATAACCGGCACTTTCATCAGGGATAAAACTGAAGCTGTGTGGGTTGACTTACATTCTCAGGCAGGGCTTTGACCAGCTCGCTGTGGGCCATGGGTCTAATGCACAGCTGATGAACAATCTCTCGCCTTATCTCATCAGAGCTCTCCACCTGACCAACACCTGCAGTGTATCGCTCACCTGCAGGACAGAACAAACAAAACATAAATTACTAACTTTCTATGGTGTCTAATAAGCTCAACGTGTTGGACGTGTGCTGAGAAATGATCACTCACCCACAATCATAATGACCAGGTGCAGCATCTCCTCAATAAGTGTGTTATTCTGCTGAACCACATCCTGAGAGACAGAGCGCCACACATGTCATTGGCAACGAAAGTGAGTGCAAGTAGAGAAAAATCAAGTAAAAAGAAAATAGGGGAAAGGAGGTTGAGAGGTAAGCAGACCTTGTTAGCGTTCTCTCTGCCGTATCTCTTTCTGCAGTCTGCCGAGCTGAAGATATGATAGAGCTCGAAGCGGCTCAACACGATCATCAGGAAGTGGTTGGGATCCATCATTGAAGCCCCAGCCTAGATCCAAAAGCATGAAACATGATCAATAAAGTACTCATGTTCACTCATTTTACTCTAATCATACAGTGATTTTATTAGTATTTTTTATTTAACTCAGCATAAAGGCAGTAAAATAAATACCACCATGATGTGTAAACACTAAAATTTAAATAGTAGTGTTCCCACACTTTTCCAAAACCTTTCATTCATGAAAATATTTTAGATTTTAATAATAATTTTTTTTTTAAATTGAGACATTTTTAACACGTTACTTTTACAAGTACATAAATAATAATAAAAATTACTGTAATCCAAATCCTTTTTTACTGTCCTAAAATAAACTTAAAAATAATAAATTTTTCCGTTTTTATTTTTTTGAGAAATATTCCTAGGACATGGAATCATTTACTATAATTATAGCAATGTATTATTAGTTAAACTTCAGAAATATCTTAACACTACTGACCTGAAGCATGATGAGGTCCTTATCAAACATCTCCACTCTACACTTCACGTTGTGATAATAATAGATCTGCAAAGACAAATCAAGAGAAAAAGTGTGATATTTTTGATGGAAAGGCATTGACACTAAAGGCGATGATACAAGGGGCAACGTTTTTTGAACTTTTTGAGCAATGTTCCCGTCAACGGGCAAATCAGGTGACTGAAACACAGGTGACACACAGGGGAGACACACAGGAGAGACACACGTGTGACACACACACAGGTGTGACACACACAGGGCCCATCTAAAGTATCCAGATAGAAATGTGTTGGCCATTCTCAATGGGAAAGTGCCCAAGCAACATCGCTCACAACATTTTCCCAGTGTATCATCAACTTAATCATGCCGTTTAAAGTCAATTTGTATAAGAATGAAACAGATGCATAAGCTTCTTGCCTGATTGACCAAAGAGAAGCCATTTCTTCTCCACATCCCAGCATGCACCTGAGCACACAGTACAAGGCAGCGGAGCGGGTGCTCGATCAACATAGGTGGACTCAGTTCACTCTGTAGAAGATACAAGAGGCCTCAGAAAGTGTTGCGAATGTTTGTGAAACACACAAATGGGCATTACTCTCAAACTCACCAGGGGCAGCTGCTCAGGGAATCGATAGGCAACCTCAGTTTTGCTCAGCAGAGCATGTAAACCTAATTGCATGAGAGAGCAAGCTGAGGTTTAGTTGATATGTAGTGTGGTTATTGCCAACCACCTTTCAAGCAATTTCATGAGTGAATCATATATTCCATACACATACAACAATAATGGGATTTATTAATCAAGGGAATCACTCTATATTTATTCCCAAAACTACAGAGTGTATATGACCTTCCTATTTGTTTCCGCCACAGAATAAAAAAGAAAAAAGTTACTTTTGACTTCTCACAATTATGAGTCTCAGAATTGCAACTATATTTTGCAATTCGAACTTAACTGGCAAGTGTGTGTTTATTGTTATTCAATATTTCACAATACGGACTTAACAATTCTGAGAAAAAAGTTAAAACTAGATAAATTCCAAGTAATTTTTTTTTTGTTTCTCAGAATTGTGAAACAAACTCGCAGTTGTAGGGCCCCATGATTTCCACGATTCGGAAAACGTGGACAGAAATCGCGGAATCCAGTCATAAAAAATTATTGTACAATAAATTTGATGAATAAATAAAAAGTAACCAACAAAAGACTATTTTAATATGAATTCTGGATGTTCTGTGTGTCTCTGTGGGAATGAAGGGTGCAGACACACGGTTTAATTTACCACACGTGATGCTTGCAGTGTTTTCAGCCTCTGCCGGCTCACTATATGAATGCATGAAGTTCATCTCCAGAGCCGCTCTGAGAGTCGCTTCATCAGTATTTTACCGTTACATTCAGATGATCATTGCAATCAGTCACAGTTTTAATCGCAAGAAAGCATGTCAGAATGCTCAAATTGAAAATGTTTAGCTCATCCAAAAAAATTAATTCTGCATTTGCTCACTCATATATTGTTTTCGTATGTCAAGCAATCATTTGAACGTCCGTCTTTACTACAGTATGTGCGTCGTTGTAAATCTGCTCACCATATAAAACCATCATGTCTTTTCAGAAGACTTGGATTTGGATTAGACACTCGATTAGTTATTTTTACGATGCTTTATTGGACCTTTTAAGTTTTAGAGGAATGGACTTTAAATGGAGGGACAGAAATCTCAAAGAAATATCTTTCATAAAGAATATCTTCATTTGTATTTGGAAGTTAAACGAAACAATGGTAAGTACTTGATGACAGAATTTAAATTTTTGGGTGAATTATACCTTATAAATAAAGGAAATTGATAAAACCTTGGATAAAACAACTCTATAATCACAAATCATATTGTTTACATCAGTGATACATATCGTCAAATTTTTATATTGCGATATATCTATTAACGATATATCAAACCCCTAATTATTATTAAAACTCTATTATTGTTTTATGCCTTCATTTCATTGCCAGAAAATTTTAAATACACAATACAGAATTTCTGAAAAAAAAATTTTTGTAATGAAATTATTTTTAAATTAATACAAATTATGAATTAAATTAATTAGACATGCTTTATGATGACTAAAATTGAATTAAACCATTAAAATGGAATCCAGATATTTTAAAACACAAAACACAGAATTTGGTAAAATTTAAAAAAAAAGTGTATTTCATAGGGCCTTAAACATGTCATTTTTGTTAAAACTTAAATAAATTGTCATTAAATTATATACGATTCTTGATTTCAATAAATAAGACTTTTTGATGGCTAAAATTTAAGTGTCAAAAACATTAACATGGGTGGGGGGAGGAATCCAGACAAATTAAGACTGAAATAACAGAATTTGGGGGGAGAAAAAACAACGGATTTCATAGAAATACACAATTCTAACTTTATAACTCGCAATTCTGAGAAAGAAAAATACAAATTGCTACATGTAAAAAATCTAATGTTGAGCTAAAAAGTTGCAAAAAAAAAAAAAAATTCTGTGGCAGAAAGCAAGCATCCATACCTTCCTGCACAATGGATTTTGCGTGAAACAATAAGAGTCACCTGCTAAAAGCCGGGACACAGGCAGGTGTATGCTGACTTTCTCCTGAGAGACGCAGTAGCGGATGGTGTCAACGGAGTGGCCGCACATGCTGAGGGTTATGGGCTGTTCCCCATCTGTGAAACCACTGTGGCAGTGAGTCAGCGCGCTCAGGCACTTCTTATAGGCTTCGATCAGCCCTCTCTCCTGTACACGTGACGAATAGCACACTTAATACAGGCTCCATCATGATGCATTGTGGGTACTAATGTGACTGTCTAACATGCACTCACGTCACTAGCACACCATTCCTGCATCATAGAGATTATATGTGTGAGCTTCATCTGTAAGGTGAATGCTGCCTCCCATTCTGGCTCCATCTCTATGTGCTGCCCCACCTGACGCACCACTGGGTCCATTCCCTGCAAAGATGACACACACACACGCACTTGTTTTAGTGCTCAATTACCCTAGACACACAACCCTAAGATCAGATTGGTATTGTCACCTGCATGCATTTCAGCAACTCCAAGAAAGTATCAAAACCCTCCAGATACTTCTCCCTGAGCTGGTCGCCCCACTCTGTTGGACGGCTTATCAGGACATACCTGCAGCCAAGAGAAATGCACCATGACACGCATCTCAAGAAACTGACATTTTAGACAAATAATGCACAACTGTATATGAAGTCATTAAAACGAGTGCAAAGTACCACAATGATCCACTGTCTTATATTCAAAGCCAAATTAAAGGGTTACTTCAGCGATTAGCATTAAGCTTTGTATCAGTAGAAACCCAGGAGTATATTCAAATGATCGTACTTTCCCCCCTCATATCCTCCTGAGACGAAATAATTATGTATTTTATTTCTGGAAAAAATCCTCAGATGATGCAAATATCGTCATGCCTGCTGCGTTTGTGCCATGACGCTCAATCGGCTCACTCTCATTATATTGAACAGACACGTTCAGTTTTTAATTGTAGTGTCTCTAACTCAGCTGATTTTCTGAAAATGAACACGGTGGGCAAGTGATCCAGTAATCCAGTAGCCGTGCCAAGAGTAGGGCAGCGAAGTGCATTCTGGGAGTTGTTGTCTTTTATCCCCATGAGATAAAAATACATTTTCTGTCTTTTCTCAGTCTAGAAGGCACCAAATTCAAAAATTTCACATTTCTACTACATAAATGACCCGGTTTAAATACAGATTCATCTTCCCAGAGCTGAAGTACCCCTTTAATGTATCTGTATTCAAAACCCTCTATAAGTCAATTAAACCTGGAATCATGTTTGGTATGAATACTTTCAAGTAAAGTACCGTATTGTATTGAATATAAGACGACCCTGAATACAAGACGATTTATATAACAGATGCTGGCATGTCAAAAAAACACAGGTGTTTGATCCGCTTTACCTGATCCAGGGGGATATGAATGATTTTTCCTTGAGGCCGATCACAGTGCTGAAAAGCCAGCAGTTTCTCCCTGAAGACTGTGGGCAAGCGCATCATTCTTAAACTGCATCAAAGCGGCCGCTTTAAGGATATTGACAGGGAAGCGCATCAGTACGTAGCCCGAATAAGAAATGATGGGCCTCGCTGGTGGGTAAGTTCTGCTGATTTCCATTGCCTTCAGCTGGATGACGGTTCTGGTTATGGACAACCCCTCATTTCTTTTTTCGGCTACATACTGACACACTTGCCTGTCAGTTTCTCCGAAGCTGCAGCTTTAAGGAGCGCAGTAAGCTTTTCTTTGACTGTTAGCATTTTAAGATTCTTTTTGGCCTTCTACACTCTGACACACTTTTGGCTGCTTAATGAGAACTAAGAAAAGCATTACAAGCAATACAACAGAGTGCTTTTAATAAGTAACTGCAGAGGGTTTAAGCTACTAAAAGAGCAGTTTGCCATGTTTAATGTTTCATCAACATTAATGCGGTTCGGTTCTAACTAGTGATGCACTGAAATTTCGGCAGCCACAAATAGTTGGCTGATAATGGCTCTGGTTTCACGTTTCCTCTAGCCATTAATCATATCATACATCATAGCGGTGTGACGCTCCACTCAGTATTCCACTTTTTTAATTCAGTATCATTAAAATGATTTAATTTCATTTTTTTAAACAGTATTTACACTGCAAGACTTCTATTTTGACATATTCCTGTCTTGTTCCATCCTTTTACAAACACTTAAAGGGGTACTTCACCACTGGGAAGATGAATGTGTATTTAAACTGGGTCATTTATGTAGTAGAAATGTGAAATTATTTTAGAAGTTGGTGCCTACTAGACTGAGAAAAGCCAGAAAATGTATTTTTGGCTCATTTGGATGAAAGACAACAACTTCCACAATGCACTTGTTTCGCTGCCCTACGAGGCCACTCCCAAGCCATGGGAGTGATGATGTCATTCATCACGAGAGCGAAGAGCGGAGTTGAGTTGAGCTAAGCACAGTGCGTGTCCAGTCTAGAGCATTTTCAGATCATGCCTGTGGAAGCTTAACTTTCATAGGAATTCATTGAAAAGTTGAAACACTCGCTTTGCTCCGCACTGCTCCATTATCAATGCCCGAGCGGCCGTGCACAGTTACGTTGTGTGAGTGAGATCCCGCTTCTATGGGTGGGTTGAAAACATGCGGAACTAGTTCCTCCTACTGGCAGTAGTGTCTAGCCTCTGGCCAAAATAGCCTCAGATAATGCAAAATTACAACATTTGCATCATCGGAGGCTTTTTCCAGACTTACAATACATAAATCTTTATTCAAGACACGCGTTGTAAAACCTTATTTTAAATTGACGGAGCATCTTAAAAAGCTCATGTGTACATACAAAAACAATGTAAAAGAAGTGCAGTGGAACAACATTCTGAGCGAACAAACTCTTACAGAAGAAGGTGAAATCTGTGAAGGTAATAGGGAGGATTAATACTGAAGAAATACCAGTAATGTTGCAGATCAATTATTGTAGTCATTATATTAGAATAAAATTTCACCAATGTGGTGATGATTTAAAAATGGTTTCTCATTGTGATTAACAAAATCGATTTTTTCCCCCACTTCTCATGTACATAGGCCACAGAAATAGTAAGCAGTATTCTGAAGATCACTAGTTGTAATCATAATGGCTGACTTCTGCAACTTCCAGCTGAGTATCATCATATATATCCTGTGTAGCTTGTGGACCAGATAGTCAAACTTCTGGCTAATTGACTTGAAACGAATAGGCTTTATAACCACACACACACACTCGTCTTACTTGAGGTCTCCTATAAGGCTCTGGACTCGGCGGAATTTGAAGGCCTGTTGTGCGGTGTAGCGTTCAAACTGAAAGCGGCCCTGCAGGTCTCGGTGTCTGAGGTGGTCTACGAAGGTGCGGATGATGGTGGTCATCAGGTTCTCTTCTGTGATCAGCATCCGCGCCTGGAAATATCAGATACACCCGTGTTCACTGTCACATCTAACAGACTGCTGGTGGTTTAGGTTGCAAGATGCTTTTATATGTAAATGATATGATATAATTGTTATGATATTTATATTCATATGATATATAAGAAAATGATATGATAATATATGAAGATATATGATATGAGATATATGATATATGTTGTATGATGATATATGATATGAGATATGATTTTTGCAATATGATATGATATATACAATGTTATATGCAATATGATATATGAGATATGGTATATGATATGAGATATAAGAGATATGATGTATGATGATATATGATGAGAGATATGATATATTCTATATGATATAGGCAATATGATATATGAGATATGGTATATGATGAGATATAAGAGATATGATGTATGATGATATATGATGTATGATGATATGATATGATATGAGAGATATAATAAATGATATATGCTATATGATATATGCGATACAGTATATGATATGAGATATATGATATGACATATGATATTTGTGATATGGTATATGATATGAGAAAAGAGATATGATATATGATGATATGTGATATGAGAGATATGATATATATGCTATATGATATGCAATATGATATATGAGATGATATATGGTATAAAATATGAGAGATATGATGTGATATATGCAATAAGATATATGATAGGAGAGATAAGAGATATGATGTATGATGATATATGATATGAGATATGATATATGCGATATGATATATGGTATATGATACGAGATATGAGATATATGATATGAGATATGATATATGCGATATGATATATGATAGGAGAGATAAGAGATATGATGTATGATGATATATGATATGAGATATGATATATGCGATATGATATATGGTATATGATACGAGATATGAGATATATGATATGATATATGCAACATGATATATGAGATGAGATATATGCGATATGATATATAATAATGAGAGATATGAGATGTATGATGTATAATGTCATATGAGAGATATGATATATGCTAGATGATAGATATATGCGATATATCATATTGCATATTGCAAATATCATATTGCATATGATAAATTATATTATATGAAACTCAGTAAAGGAAGAAGGAAGATTAGAAGGGAGAGTGAAGAGGAAAATGGAGGAGGAAAGAGGAAATAAAATAAAAAAAATAGTAGTAAGGCACAGAAATGATTTGGAGAAAGTTTTTGGAGGGCTGAAATCATTGACCAAAAGGTGACGATTAATTAGTGCTTTTCTGATGGCGTGTTTGACTGTGTCGGTTTCGTGCACACAGCGTGAATATGCTGTGAACATGTTAGCTGTGTGGACACTAGTACTGGGTCGACAGTTCTGATAATTGATTTCTCTCATTTTTAATCAAAGTTCATTTTGATGAACCAATATCTTTTAGTCTATGCTTCGCTAAACATTATTTGTAACGCGTCTACCATTCACTTAACACAATAAGCTTTGTAACTTTTGATGACTAAATGCTAATAAATGTTGTTTTGATGCTTTTTAATGTGTCATGACAGATTGCTGTAGCGACTTCAGTTCAAGCGACACGTGAACCGACCATCTCTTCCTCTTTGCTACTACATATAGCACCAAATCCACTTGTTAAAAGGTCATTTCACCCAAAAGTGAAAATTATCCCATAATTTACTCACTGTCAAGCCATCCTAGGTGTATATGACTTTGTAAACAGTTGCCTCAATGCTACATTATTATACAAGACAGCGTTTAACTGCACAACAGCTGCTAAAAAGGACCACAAAGTCAGCAAATCATGCAGTTCCGTCTCCGTGTTATTGTTTACACGGTCTTCGAGGCTGGTATGCTACAGAGCCGTTCAGAGAGACGGCTCGGTGCGGTGTTTCCCAAAAGCATTGTAATACTATAGCCAAAGACGCTCTCTACGATCAACATAGGTGTACAATGCTTTTGGGAAACGCTGCCCTGGTCTGATATTGGCGTGTTCAGGTAGCATGTGGGCAGCCATGCAGTCACGATGTGATGTAATATAATATAATAACGAAAAGTGATAATCTAACCGTTATCTCCATTCAAAAATTCCAAATGGATATACAGTGATTTATCTTTTATAAATCGTTAAAATATTTGTGTCTGGGACGCTATGAGCATGGAGACTGTAGAGTACACTGCAAGTTTTTAAATGCTTAGCTTAAATGTGAAATAAATTTCAAGTGAAACGAGTAGAGGCTTGTAACCCGGAAACAGAATTCCTTACGTCAGATGATAAACATGAATGAACATCAGAAGGTATGTTGATATGTTTCTGTTTTCAGCTAAATAAAAACTTTAATTTCTGTGTTTCGGTAAAAAAATTAATTTCGGTGCACTAATAAAAAAGAGGAAAGGGGGAGGAACAAGTGGAAAATTAAATACGAAGATAGAAAGGGAACAGAAGGACTAAAAAAAGCAGAAAATTGAAAGTGCAAAAACCCAAAAATGACATGCCCTCTTCCTCATGGCAGGCCATCTCTCCTTGCACGTACTTACCAGAGAAGGCACGGTGAACATTTGCACAGAAAGGTCAGTGACTGAGAACTCCCTGTCGTGGTCGTCTTTCACGTAGTCGCTCTGCAAGCGCTCATAGTTCTGCAGGTAGTGGTGAAGGAGGTGGAGGAGAGGAGAAAGAGGCAGAAGAGAGAGCAGAGGTGTGTGGGATTGGCGGTACTCACCACAGTGGGGGCGGTGAAGAGCTGCACTGACAGAGAGGTCACTGACACTACACGCTCGTGATCGTCCTCCATAAAATCTGTCTGGAGGCGCCGGTAATTCTAAAGGAAGGGGGCACATTCACCTTCCGGGTCAGAGGTCAGAGGCCATCTGAAGTTATGTCCCCCGACTTGGTTCTCGTTCTGCGGCACATACGGCCTGAAGTTACGCCGTGGCACAGGTCAGTCTTGAGAACGGCATGTGTGGAGCCGGGGGACTTGAGTTAGAGCTAAACTTTGCACACTGTTTTTTTTTTTGTAGACTTTGTAGAGTTGTTTAAGCTAAGGCTCTAATCTCTGCCAGAACATGCTGTCAGTGACACCTGAGGTAGGGCCCCATGTGGAAAACACAGACAGAATTGCGAAATCTAGTCGTAAAAATTGAATTTACAGTATAACATGGAATGTCACAGAATCTGGGAAATTTGTAATGACTAAATAAAAAGTAGGACTGTACACTTGTTTTTTTAGTAGTGTCTGGAATTTATTAAATCATAAAAAGACTGCTACTAAAATATGAAGTCCTGCTTGATTAACACTTTCATACTGAAGCATGAGTGACGATCATGGTGTTTTCAGTGGTGTCTCACTATATGAGGACTCTCAAAGGTCTCCACTACAACCCGGCAATATAAAAGTTTAACTAAGAATGTATGACAAATACAATTATTATTGTACCATACAATGCACCTCATAAAAATTACAAAATAATGAAATTATTAAAACTTTAACTAAGGTTTTAAATTTAACAGTAAACCTTTGTTGTGCAGCACTTTTTTTACCATAAATAAAACGATTTCAAAGGGCCCTAAACCTGTATTCGATATGTTTCATGATTAAATTAGACATACTTTTTGATTGCTTAAATAGTTAACCATTAAAGGGATAGTTCACCCAAAAATGAAATTATCCCATGATTTACTCATCCTCAAGTCATCCTAGATGTATATGACATTCTTTTTTCAGACGAACACAATCAGAGTTATATTAAAAATGTCCTGGCTAATTCAAGCTTTATAATGGCAGTGAATTGTTGGGTAATTTTTGAGCATCCATAAAAGAGCATCTTTCCGTAATATAAATGCTCCACATTTTCTGTAAAGCTGCTTTGAAACAATGTGTATCGTGAAAAGCGCTATACAAATATATTTGAATTGAATTGAATTGTTTTGCTCTATCCTCTGTGCTTCTGCGTTATGAGTCAAGGGTTCAAGGGTTACTCTTTCACTGTAAATTTTTACTCTTTCACTTGCGTACCGCTGACCGCCGGAAGCTAGTCATTTGAGTCTATAAAGTTTTAAATAAGGATGTTTTATTCGTCTGAAAGAAGAATGTCATGTACACCTGGGATGACTTGAGGGTGAGTAAATCATTGGCTAATTTTAATTTTTAGACGAACTAATCCTTTAAAATAGAATTTGGAAAAAAATTAAACGGATTTTATAGGGCCCTACACCTGAGTGCATGCTGAGAGACAGATTTCCTGCTGTCACAGAACGACTGGGTCAGTCGGAGGACTGCAGTGGGCAGCGAACCAAAGAGCGCAAGAGTAATATGCCAAAGTATCACTCTCTATTACTTAGGCTCTCTCTCTTTCTGAGATGATAACCCTCACTGAACAAGGACTGGATTCTCAAACTCTCTTATCCTCACAGATCAGCTAAATCAAACTGAGTGTGACGTGAAAGTGAACTGGATTTTCTAGACTTGTTGGGAATATTCTGGCCATGCTTATGGAAAATGATATCAATTCTGTCTCACAGGATGGTGCAATACAAGTAAGCTCCATTGACAGAATCTATAACATTTTGTTGATTACCACAGAAAATAATTTCAGTTTGGAAAAAAACTAAAATGGTAATAGCAGTAATGCGCTTACACTGGAAATCCTGTGTGTGGAGTTTGAACGTGTTTTACAGAAGGCATCCCAGCAGATAACAATTTTTACTGGAAATTTCATATAGATACATAGAAGAAAACCGTTTTCATGCTAGTCTTATGTTAACAAGTATGTTTTGTGGCAATGTGCATTTTAATGTTTATTTGCCTTGCCCTATAGACTAGGGATGGGCATGATTAATCGACGATCGATAATTGATCATTAAGAATTTCGTCGATCACGTTTATTTGTTATCGATTAATCTATTGCATTTTTTTTTAATTTTATCTAATGCAAGTTGCGTTGCATAGTGGGAGTCAGCAATTAAATTAATTTCACTGTGTGGCAGAAATTTAACTTTTTAACATCAGGGTACAATACCACTCAATGCGAGGCTGGCATAGAAGCAGAACTTCAGAACTTTCTGAGGGAGACTTCTCCACCCCTGAATTGCACATCTACAGACTGGTGAAAAGTGAACGGAATAAGGTTTCCCGGGCTGGCCAAGTTAGCGCGGAGGTCTGTGCATCCCAGTAACGTCAGTCCCCTCAGAGCGGGTGTTTTTGGCGGCTGGACTGACTGTCACCAGGTTGCGGCCGGTCGTGTCTGACCCAAGATCAACATGCTTATATTTAGCACCAAACATGTGTGATGGTGGCAGTTTTGTACCACAGCGGTGGTCTAGGTCTGTCCCAGTGAACGTGACATCCACTCCACTGCGGTGGTAGAGCGCCAACGCGGTGGCTGTGTAGCACCGGCGTGGTCGGCCAAACAATATTTTTTTGTATGTGAATGCTGTTTTACGAGAATATTATGACAGGAGTGACGCACAATGCTTTATTTACAAAATAAATAATAGGTTCGCAATTAAATGTTACCTCGCAGCCATGGAAACATAACATTAACATATATAAAAAATATATGTTTGGTTTGCCTAAAACGTAGTTTAACTGTCTGCCACAAGTTAATCTTGTAATAAAGGTCTCATCGAGGAAAAACACGCTGTATTTTTGTATTCATTGCATTTTTGAATTATAAAAGTTAAATAATTAATTTTAGTATAAAAAATATTAATGATTAATCGATAGTCGATCAAATAAGAAAATTTAATCGAATGCCCATCCCTACTATAGACTTTCAGTGTAACCGCATTAAAGCAATTTTAAGTAATTTAAACGTGTTACGTTTCTTCAAAACATCATGTACTATGAAAACAATACTTAACGGGATAGTTCAAACAAAAAAGAAAAATCTATCATAATTTACTCACCCTCATTCCAAACTAATGAGGTTTGTTCTTGTGTGTCAAGGAAGTGCGGCTGATACATTTATGCACTCAATGTTTATATGTGATCTGTTCATCATGTAGCGATTGTGTCTCTTCAACACTTGGATTACTTTAACAATGTTTTTATGAACTACATGAAGGGCCAAAGTTTTCTTCAAAGTTATCTTCATTAGTGTTAAAGATAAAATGAATAAAGGTCTTTAGGGTTTGGAATGACATGAGGGTGAGTAACGACAAAATAATTTTTGGGTGAACTATTCCTTTTACATACAGGGTGCCATGGAGTTTTAAAAAGTGTAAAGTCTGTGCCAATGTGTTACATTTATGTTATTTTCCTGCATAAATTCAACAAATTGTAATCCATTCCTCAGTAAGTTAGAGAAAGCTGGTGGGTAAACGCACCCTCTTTTCAACACTTTTTGGAGCTTCATGGCCTACAAAGATAAAGTTCTGGGCTGTATTATAGAAACTTCCTATCTTTTTGAGATTTGAAAAAGTTTTAATTCCTAAACAGACAGGACAAGACGTTAAAGTTAGGATGTTTGTGTAATACAGCCCGTGATATTTTACTGTCAATCAATATAAGGACTGTGCCACTGTGAATGGAAGTCTTACCCTCGCAAACTGGATTGCAAAAAGTTTCTTGTACTTTGGATCCATGAGAAGGCTGCTCATAAAGAGCTGGTGGTAAACATTTCTCGCTCCTGCAGGAAGCACAATATGAGGTACAGCATGAGCTTAACTGGCTGAATCTCACAAAACCAGGCAAGAACATATCTCAGTCATATTTTATCCCAATAACAAAAGAAACAAGACATTACGGTTACACTTTATTTTAAGGTGTCCTTGTTACAGCGTAATTATACAAGTAAGCACTGTAATTAGTAACATTATGTAACATTAAAGTACTTGTGGGGTTAGGGTTAGAATTAGGGTTTGGTTTAGGGTCAGTTACTTGTAATTATGCATAAATTACTATGTAATATACATAGTACATGTAGTGTGTGGTGTCACTGTAAATAAACAACAACTTTTAAACCAGCATGATAGGGGCAAACATTAATTGTCCTAAAATATGCTTCATTTTCCATAGTATACAATTCCTTAATTTTTTTATTTTGGGGTGAACTGTTGCCATGTACTTCACTGTGCTGTGTGTTTCTGCAGTGCTGCAATATCTCATTCAATCACCTTTCCACATCTTGGAGTCACAGAGCATGAGCGTGTCCACTAGAGACGAGTTCTCTCCCTCCGGTCCGCGCTGCAGTCCCACCTGACACAAGATCCTCCTCAGAGCATCTGCTGGGCGACAGTAATACACTCAGGCACTGATTCACTACAGCAGACACCACATAAGCAGGTGCAAACGCTGACACAGAGCACACTGCTCAATTAAACACGCTGGTAGCGTTTGATAAACCTATGATTACTGAAATCCTAGCAAAATACCAAAATAAACAGCTGTGAAACCGAACTGCATAGTAATTGCTAAATGGAGAACAATTTAAAGTTTGGCTTTGCACAAGACATTTGAATATGACGACTTTTACAGAAGTGATGGGAAAGAATCAAAGGGAAACGATGCAGAGACAGACCTGAGTATCTGATGATTTGGCCGAGCCAGTTGAGAGCCTTGAGCGCAAAACACTGATGAGCCACTACAGAGGAGTGCATGACCTGAACCCGCAGAGGTTTCGTCTGACGACTCGTGTTCCTCTGCAAAACATGTGTCCAAAGATGTTCACGAACAAACTACATTTACAAGTACATAGTATTACGGGTGCTTCTAAGCCCACCCCAATTCTACAGATGTTTCAAATGTAAGTCTATGGGATTTCTTTCCACTGGTTTCATAATCTGATGAAAATCTTAGAAGTAATAGCGCATCTTTACCTCAAGAGCCACATGATTTGAGGCATCAAGTAGCACAAAGAATGTAAGACGTGTAACACATGGACAAATCCCTATTGAGCAAAAGTAAAAGTGATGCAGAATTTTGTTTTACAGATTATTTACAATTATTTACTATAACCCTTTAAAGCTGACACTTCGATTTTGGTGCATCAATGATAATAGTGATGTTTGTCTTAGCAAACACAACTAACAATCTCGTTTGTGAACCACGTATCATAGCCTGGTGTTGAAATATACAAATTGGAGAGGATTCCTTCATGAAACTTAAATGAATGCCTGAGCTAACAACAAAACGTTTTCAGTAAAAAGAACAACAACAAAAAGCGGATGGGATTTGTGATTGCAGCGAACTTACCACAATAACAGATTTGGCCTGCTCACAAAACTGGAAGTCCCCAAAGCGAACGGACTTCCTGCCCTAAATACGGTGAACGGAAGTAATCAATGAACAAAAGCAAGAACCTTAAGCCTGAATTGAGGCACTGTGGAGCTAACAGCAGGTGAAGCTGGCACTTACATCTCTGTCCACGGTGGTGGCGAAACTGACGGCCTCTTTCTGCGTGCAGTTCACTGCTTTCTGTAGGGTGTAGATGACCTGCTCGTACGTGTGGACCTCATCATTGAACAGCATGCAGTAGTACGTGTCTCCACGGGCCCTTGGGAAGAAAATAAGCATGCTACATATCGCCTTATACACGATCACATGCAGCTTTTAAAAACGATCACATGCATGATTGACATCATGAGAGACAAGAATGGGTGATTTTACCACCTAAACGCTAAAAAAACATTATTCTTGGGGTGTAACGGATCACAGTTGATCACGACCCACGGTTCGGCACGCACGTGACCTGTGGATTTATTGCGCTTTTTTAAAAACTTGGATTAATCTTAATTGTTTACCGATTGCAGAGTTAAAACCACATTTTCTGCCAATATTGCTTTTTAAGTAATGTCGTTCCTTTAAACTCAATGCTGAGTTTCAGTGAAGCTACACACAGCAGTCATGTGCATCAGTCACAATCGCATGTGGAGCATTATGGCTTCCCCATATGAAAGTAGCAACGCATCTAAAGCGACACCTGACGCCCGTTCCACACATATTCCGTTTGCAGGTGCGGTGCGTATTTTTTTCGTACCCATGTTAAAGGATTACAGCTATAACATATAATGTTTACATATAATGTAACATGATTACATATAATGTAACATCTACTCTGTTTCAAAGTCAACAGATGGCATTTTGCCCCGGTAAAGCAAGGAAAATGGTATTTAGGTATAAACAAGGAGAAATAATGGAGAGAACTCGTCCTATCTTGGAGGTTGAAAAACAACATTCTTTATGACCTGCCGGATTTCTTGTAAAAAATGTTTAAAATGAACGAAAATATGAGAGTCTTATTGTAAGTTCTAATTTAAAATGTTAATATTTTAACATTTAGTCTTTATATGTTTTGCCACTTGTGTGAGCAATAAATCAAGCTATAAATCTCAAGTAGGTACTCCTAGGCTATATAAAGTAATGAACTGAATAAAACATTGTTTGAGTGTAGTGTGTTTAAACATGATATCTATAAAAGAGTGTATAGGCCTACAAAGAGTTATTACACAAGGTGATTTCAGGGTGATTGGGACACTTTTTGCTATTGAGATGACTTGGAAAAGGTGTCCCAGTCACCCTGAATTCACCCCTATAGGTAATTTTTGTTTACACTTAAAGTTCCTTGTCGCCTTTTTTCTGATCCGATCCGTGACTCATGATCCGTGATGTGATACGAACCTTGAGTTGTGATCCGTTGCGGCACTAGTTTCTTCTGATTGGGAGGGAAAACATTTAAGAGACATGCCATCACACATGACTTCAAGGTATGAGTGATAATATATCTTACGGTGGCTCAAGGCCTTCAGGTAGCTCGTCTTCTTTGTCCCAGGTGAGCATGTCCACAGCATATTTGAGAATGATGGAGAAAACATTATACGTGCGAGCGATCATCTCAGCAGACAGATTAGCCAACGGATCCTGCCAAACAAGAAGTGTTGTTAACTAAAACAATTAAAAAGCATTTTCAGTCATTGAAGCTGAAATTAAATAAAATATTAGATGAAAAACTTAAAAATAAATGTTGACAAAGTAATAAATAATTAATACATTAATAATAGTGCTGTCAATATTAGTTTGTTAATGTATGCTTGTTAAAAGTATTTATATAAATTATATAAATATAGACGAATCCCTAAGACTGTAAAGTGTTTGATAACTTAATTCAAAGTTTCTGTATACTGATTACATAAGGAAGGCCACAGGTAAATAAAATGTTTATTATAATGGCTTATGGAAAGATTGTTTTAAGTTCATTAGATAAAAAGTTTTTTTTTTTTTTTTTTTTAAAAGCCTAATAAATAGCTTTCAATTACATAATGTTGAATGTCTATAATTATCATTGAAAATATATATATAATAATTTGGAGAGTAACTGTAAAATTCCTACAATATAAAAACATTAAAAACAGCACCAATTAATAAATATTTTAAAAACTTGTATCTTACAGAACAACAGTACAATTACAGTACTAATGTTTATGGCTTAATTATTGTACTTTCAAAAGTAAAAGCAGAGCTTTAAATTTGGTGGAAACCCACAGGTAGACCTTTTGTCTCTTTTGTTGACAACAAACAATTTGTTTTAAAATGCACGGTATAAGTGACCCAAACCTACAGCACTTGCGGGTCACAGAGTTTTGATGGTTATACCGAATACAGCCGCTTGATTTAGTTGCGAGCTCACGCACAGCCATAAGCAACCAATGCATGAAATAAATGTATTAGAAAACGCAGCTTTTGCTATTCGGCATCCATACAGTCGGATTAACGCAGTTCATGTGAGTCCCAGGTCAAAAAACACAAAAATCACATCCCTGATGACTTTGACGACGTGTGGTTCCCATTAATGGACCGTGAGCGCAAGCGGAAACAGGATCATTAAATGCATCATTATTCCCATACCTCCTGCCAAGACTGTGTCAGCAAGGAAGAGGCATCTTACCTTCTGGGAAGAGTCACTGATATTGGGCTCGTGTTTCTGACAGTAAGGGCCCTTCTTCCAGGCCTCAGTGTCGCCACAGTCACAAAAGCCTCCTCCTCCTGAGGTGGTCATCTACAGGGAGCACAGAGAGCCACTTACACACAAAGACAGCAGCACATGACGGCTCAGGGTTGATCTCAAGTCTCCTATATCTGTATCTTAAAAATAATAGACCTTTCATTGTCATGAGTCAACCTGCAACACACATGACTGTCTGCTCAAGCGTTCCTTAAAGCAAACACACTTTCTCGCACACTAGTCTACTGTATCATATTTGATATGCAAATTTCTATGGCCTCTAAATGATCAACATGATCAAAACTTTGCTGAAAAACCTGTTGCGCACAATCTACAACATGCCTTCTTTCTTCTGATTTCTTCTGACGTTATAGCAAGTCAATTCTCTTAAGATCATGCTTCCCATGTCTTTTTGCTGTGAAATTTTTATTGATTTGTATAAAGTTAATGTAAGTATAGCTTTTATATTGTTAGTACATCAGGCTTTTGAGAAATGTTAACATGTTCATCTCTCAATTAGGGATGCAAAGTTTCCAGAAACTTTCGGGAACTTTTTGAAATTTACCGGAAATGTTCAACCCCTTTGCAATCCTACTCTCAGTCCTCACTGTATTGTAGGGCTGTGCTCAGAATATCGATACAACGATACATTGTCATGAACTCCTGACAATGTGCCTATGGATACAGCAGCTGCCATATCAATACTGTGTGCTTTTGAACATAACCAATTCTCACATTGTCAAGTTTATGAATGAACAGAACACTGCAGCGCCTCCCATCTAATAAATCGCAATAATCTTTGTGCTTTGTTACTACTGATATGAAACAAAGTCTCAGATTTCAAATTACGTACATTTTATTACGAAATCTATAAATATAAATACCGCTTTGGCATGAGATTGCTATGGCGCAACTCAGCTCGAGACGCGGCGGTGAGAAGCACGTGAACTGATCTTCTCCTCCGCCTAAATACAGCGAGAAATAAACATGAATGAGCATCTGAAAGTGGGTTAAAGGCGTATTATGTCTCATGTGATCTCTCAATCAGTGTTTCAAATGCAAAAAGACGCCAGTAAAACTTGTAAACAATTCACATAATGTCACATTTACCAGTGTCCACAAACTCGTTAGTCAGGTAGAAAAATCAACACTAGAGAGGAGCATTTTGATAAATATATGCACCATATTACATATTCATTATATATATATATATATATATATATATATATTCTTAAGTTTATGTGATATGTACCGTAACGTGACTTTAGTATCGTGATGCGTATCGTATCGTGACATTGTATTGCATTGTATCGCCCTACTGTATTGCATTGCATTATATGTTTTGCCAACCAATGAAAACTACAGAGTTTTACTAAGACATATTATTGGGAGATATAGAGTGGCAACTGATATTTATATGCACTTTATGCAAGTAGTCTGCATTAGATCTCATTGCTTACATTAAAAGCATCAGAATTGTATCTCCCTTTTTGGCCATATAAATATCAGTAACTGCACCAAATTTTGCTCAGTATGGACCTTTGAATAAAACTGAGGTGTTTTTTTGTTTTTTTTCCTCGAGTGTGAACTCTATATCATCACTTTATCAGACTATATGAGCCATACAAGCCTGTTGAACTATCATTTCGGTTGAATCATAATGACCATCTTGTCAGACTGTACAAATGTGGACAGGAATTTCTTGTCAGGGAGAAGTCAGGTTCCATGAGGCACAAGTGCAGTCGGGTCCATACACTTGGTATTTGACACTTTCTCTGCAGCTGTCACACCAACATGCTGCCATACCTGGGTGAGATGTTTGAGAATGTAAAAGTGGTGTCATTTCCTCTTACCCTGTAGCGATGCTCTTTGTGAACGCTGCCTAAGAAGCACTGCATACACAGCACACAGGTTGGATCGGCCGCACACTCCCTGATAAGGAGAAAACATATCAAATGTAAATTACTTATACATAAGAATTACTTATACATAAGCAGCTGTCAAAACCCCAGTGAGCTGCCTATAAACAAACCATTTTCAGAGAGCACCGAGACATGAACAAAGATATTAAAAAATGGTAGCAAAATGATGCTGCCATTTAGCTACCTTATTTTGACTGAATGCATCAAAGCATTCCCAGAATGCACTGCAACTGAATAAGTTCTGCACCCTAATTTACCTGCTTATACTGTGCCCCAAAATTATGTACTGTATTTGTAAAGAAAATGCACACACTTTTAAGTGGCTAGTAGAAGAGTAGGCAAGCTTTGGGAAACACACTATTTCGACATGACTGCATATTTAATGGACCGCTCAATCAGGTGCATCCTGTCACCGTTTAAACTGCCCTGTCAATCATCTTGTCACAATTGATCGTGACATCCAATTTCATTCAATATCCAACCGTATCGGAGAGAAACGTAGCACGTTGATCTGCTAGTCTGCTAGTCTCCCTCATGTGTTTGCATAATGATCCATTTTAAAGTTGACCAAACATCTCTTTATAAAAGTTCACAATGCTGTTGCAGATGAAATGTAGATAAAACTGAATCAATGTTTTCTTAAGGTTAAATACCGATTATTAAATCACTCAAACCCCTGAATCTAAACCTTTCTACCTTTTCATACAAATTGTGGTTTTGGTCTATATGGCCCTTCATGATAACTGTGATGGGGGTGAATTTTTTTACAACTCATTTGTTTACATTATATAATTGATATGCATAATCTGCATAATTAAGGGAATGGCCACTTTTGAGTGACAAGTGGATTGCCGTTTGTCTGCTGTCTGTTAGTCATCACGTCACCTCAGCTCCAGCCACGTCCGGTCTCGTTGTCCATTGTCAGTTATCCGGGAGTGACGCACTGCAAAGACGGCAACGGCTGACTTTCAGGCTGAACAAAAATCTCCAAAGAAACCTATGGCTGACGTCACGGACACTACGTCCATATTTTTTACAGTGTATGGTCCTAACGCCCAAGTATAGTGATGGGGACACTATACTGTAACAAGCACCGTCCTGACTCTCTGTGGTCATAAAAAATCCCAGGATGTCCTTCGGAAAAAGAGTAGGGGTAACTCTGGCATCCTGGCCAAATTTGCCCATTGGCCTCTGTCCATCATGGCCTCCCAATCCCCATATACTGATTGGCTTCCCCACTCTGTCTGCTCTCCACCAATCAGCGGGTGTGTGGTGGGCGTTCAGATTCAATATGGCTGCCGTCACATCATCCAGATGGAGGCTGCACATTGGTGGTGGTTGAGGAGATTCCCCCCTTCCATGTTAAGCAAATTAAGTACCCAGAAAAAGCGCTATATATGTAACAAATTATTTTATTCCAAGTTTGAAGTTTTTCCATATTTAATGTGAGGTAAAGATGAATATGTAAGTCGTTTAATTCAAGTTCATGTAAACTCCCCTGCGGCTGTCAGTCATTCTCCATTAAGCATTCAAACTGTCGCATTCGGTTACGTGACGTAACTCTCTCCAAGAGCATTCAATGTTTCTATTATTATACTTGATCTAGACAAAGGTATATGGTTTTGCATAAATTAAATAAACTTTCTTGCTGAAGTTTACTGCGGTTTCTAAATCCCATTACTTTCTCCCGGGAGTCTGTTAGATCACAACACTGGAGTAGAGAGCGCTATAATTGTTCTTCACACGCATAGTAACTGAAATTTAAAACTGTTAAAAGAAAAGGCTCAAACCATTGCATAGATATATTACACTACGCATCAATATCTCTTCCCTTTGTGCTTTGAACTTTCAGTGTGAAGGGCTGTGAGTCCATGTTGCTTCAAGCGCATCATTCTGCACACGGGATGTGCATTAGCACTTTGTGATGCTATGTATTGGAGCCTTTCATTTTATAATACTTCCGCACAAGATTGTTATTAGATTTTCTTGTTCTGTCCTATCTAACATAGGTTGCTGCCTCATTAAAAAGATGAAGTTACTTATTTAATTTATTTAATATTTTTAATTTTCATATATTTAAATAAAATATATATATATTTATCGTTTTTGCAATGGTACCGTTTGGGTTCCTTACAACTTTTGCTTAGTTGAGGACACATGTAGCCATACTGATTTGACGGTATAGTGTACAAGCACTGAGATATGCACGTGAGGTCACAGTCGGCCGAAGTCGCTGCGGTTATGCCCACTGACTGACAAAAAGACTTGAGTGGCAGGCAGCATTGGTTTTCAGTGTGAATGCTGCGAAAAAACACATCTACAACAGGAAAGAGCTTTAAAGGGATAGTTCACCCAAAAATGAAAATTAGCCCATGATTAACTCCCCCTGAAGTCATCCTTAGTGTATATGACATTCTTTCAGACGGATACAATCGGAGTTATATTACAAAATTCCAGGCTAATCCAAGCAATTGCAGTAATAGTTGTTCTGTTTGTGAAGTCCATAAAAAGTGCATCTGTCCGTCAAATAACTGCTCCATGCGGCTCTGGGGTGTTTATAAAGGCCTTATGAAATGAACCGATGCGTTTGTGTAAGAAAAATATCCATATTTTAAACTTTATCATGTAAACTATTACTGCACTTCTTATGCTTCCATTAGCCTGTAATTTTGTAATATAACTCTGATTTTATTCGTCTGAAAGAAGAATGTCATATACGCCTAGGATGACTTGGGGGTAAGTAAATCATGGGCTAATTTTCATTTTTGGGTAAACTAACCCTTTAAGACTGGTGGTACAAATACATTTCACAAGAAATCTGAGGTTTATTTTTACAGAAATCTCATTCATATAGGTGATCACCCAGATTTAGACCTGCCTATACTGTATTTATATACAGAATTCACAGGCAAATTTGCCCTATGTATTTCCCCGGTGTCGAAACCATGGCACATATAAATGGCAGGAAACACATATTCATGGATCACTTAATGTTTGGTAAGTTGTAAAGAACACTATCGAGTCCAACCTTTAGTGTAAACTGACAATGATTTGTTTTGCTCGTGTTTTAACAGTTTTCCCTAATAACTCCTGTCATGCAGTAGCTCTTCTGCAACTCAGTCCAGCGGCAAAGTCACATCAATGCATACCCTCTATTATCCAGCCCTAGTTGAATGAAGCTTTATGACGCTGCACAGGATGCCACCTATGTAGACAGCAAAGCAGATGACTGGATTCTGGATCAGAGCCAGTAATACATTACATGACAGGATTGTAAAATTATCTGCACAAATTCTTGGGATGCAAGATATATTTCACAAACCATTCACATCATTCAGATCAGATTCCAATCTCATAAAGCCAAAATGATAAATCATCGGGGATATGTGTGAGCCCTTTCATTTGTTTCTCAAACAAACAGAGCAGAACAGTACAGTCCAGTCACCTCTGGCCTCTTAGCCGGCTTACAGTGATCTTGCCTAAAGGACTTAACCTAAAAGCAACCTGACCTAATTCAGCCAAGACTTCCACGTCTGTGGGAACACGGTGACCCAAACTATCCCAGGTCACATGACTACAACAACTTCAGCATCTCAACAGCACATGCATGGCTTACGACGGGTGTCAAAAAAAACATGCGTTTTTGACAGACAAGCTACTAAATCATCAGTCTAGGCAATAGACAGTGAGCAGCTCACTGGGTTTTGAAACAGAGCCACGATCACATGTTTTTAATGACATCAATTGTGGGTGCAGACGAGATGAGTGGATCAGACAGAGATGATGTATGAAGTTTTGACAGTGTACCTGCAGGAATACGTTGGCTCTCCCACTTTAAACACATGGCCACAGAGCTGTGAGGGCTGGTTGTTCTGTTCCAGCTTGGCCAATCCCACGGACGGCTCTTCCCCGCAGAGGTACCACTCCAGCGGGCCCTGAAGCAGCAGCTGAGCCAGCAGATCCTCATTCTGGGGGTTCAGGTTGGGGCCCAGGCAGTAGATCTTGGGGACGTAGCAGGCCAAGTGCTGGTACACCTCTGTGGGTAGGTTGCTCACCTGTAGCCATTTCTGTGGACAGATGGGTAAACCATTAGACACACACACAAACTGTCTGAATATTCAAAATGTAGCCTTTAATAATTTCAAATATGTGAATAAATGAGTTATTTGTCAATTAGTACTAAAGAGCAAATTAAAGCAGAAAAAACAACATAAAATGGCATGGTAAATAGATCAGGTGGTCAAAGGTCAGGTTTGAAAAGGAACACTACGTAGTGGACAGTATTTGAAATGCTTTATATTTGCATGACCTTCCTTAACAGCCTGTTTTTTAAAACATTTATCAACAAAGTTTATATATATGCAAACTAAGCAGAACACAATGTTCGTTCAAGAGGTGTGTGGTGTGAACTTGAGCAACAACACCGTATTTGACACGTCAACCAGACATGATGTACCGTACTCCAATCAGATCTGTGAGAGAATTATTAACACTTTTTTTAACTTCATCAGAAACACTTGATACATGTGTGTGGTTAGAGTGAGCAATTCTTAATACATTGAGAATCATAATTCTAAACAAACAACTAAACTATAATTTACTAGATGTTCTGACAAAATATGAATTACTGCAGTCTAGGGCTGGGCGATATCCAAAAAATATATATATCTCGATATTTTCAAAATTTTGACGATATTCGATATATATCTCGATATGTATTGCTTTTGCTTTTAAATTAAAAAAATTATTTTCTTTTGCCCCCATTAAAACAACAAAAACTATTTAGATAGAACCAAATTAAATACAAAATGTTTACATTTACTGGTAACGGGTTGGGATGACCAAAATCTTAAATCATGATACGAGTAATTTAATATTTTTTGAAATGTACTTTTATAATTACAATATCGATTTTTTATTTGATCTTTAAAAATAAAAAAAACATAAGTAAAACAAGTAAAACAGTGCTTTATTTTCATCTACAGTGGGTCTATTTAACAGCTGCAAGTCAAGAAATAAATCAATTCAGAGTCAGAGTCCGGCAGCGCGAGCACGTCCCGCGCTGCGCTATTATTTCTCTCATGCGCGCATGTTTCTGTTGCTTTCTTTTTCATACGCTGGGCGTATATATTTAACTCTTCTGCTTCCGATGTGTAGTGAATGGTGAAAGCAGACCTCTGCGTTATCTGGTAATGTTATTTAGGAAAGTTTGCATGTTGAATTTGAAATATTCGATATTCACGATATTTTCAAATTTTACACCGTCGTCAAAATTACTGCGATAGTATCGCTAATATTCGATATATCGCCCAGCCCTACTGCAGTCTACTTAAAATGTTTAATTAATCTGAATGATTTTATATACTCTGTCTGAATAAATGATTTAATAACTTGCTCTAATACTGGATGAATCAGTGTTTTCCAAAAAATCTCTTGAATGAATGATTCAATGACACATTTTTTTAACCTTCACTTGTCGCCACCTGGTGGTGTAACAATGTAATCAATATAATCATTATTTGAAGCACCAAGTTACTTAAAGGTGATTTGCTTTATTGTGATCACTAGCATAGACATCAGTGGATAAAGGGCTCCTGCATTTGCATTTCTTTACTGGAGACGCTAGAAGAAATCAATGTGGGCAAAACACTACCTAGCTATAGTATTACCATTTAGTGCAAGAGATGGGAGGCAGGATCGCCGATAGAGCTCCCAGTTTACCCATGTTGCCATGCAAGATAATAATTTAAGTTCATTAAAAGCGCCACTAGGGGGCAAATTCCAACAGTCATGGCCAATTGTCATGTGCGGTGGAAAGGCGGCTTAAGGGTCCGCTCACGTCGCATATTAAAACGTGTAGAAAATGCCGGCTGAGCCTCTTTCTCCTCAACAGCTTGCGCTCCCATGGTATCTGCTATTGCTAAGCATTCATGAACCGCATTCTCTATGAAGACATAAGTTTCAGCAAAGGACACATGGATTTCACGGATTACACCGGTCTACAGCTGAAATGCTTCTGAAATAAATGCAGTCAAACTTTACCAATTCTGGATCACTGAGAACAAAAAATGATAAAATTGTTAATTGGCTCTAGTTTTCAAGATATGCTATAGGGTCAGTATTACATCCCTTGACTTGGGAATGGCGGAGGATAAGCAAGTAATAAAGGGAAAAGATCGCAATTTAAACCAGAAATGACTAAAATACATTTTTAACGATCTATGGTTAAATATAATATAACTGGGTGGGTTGGACAGTACTTGCTTTTTGGGCAAAACAATGAATTATGCAATCTGAAGCTGGTATTGCATCATACATGATGTAAATTGCATCATATTTTTTCCTAGAAGTCATGGATGAATCACAACAGGGGTGTCGCAATACTAGGGCTGAACGATTAATTGCATTTGTGATTATATCCCGATATTATTAAACACAATTTGTCGTGACGTGCAAGAGTAAAGCGGTCAACTCAAGGATAATCAACTTGGCAAGCTACGCAACAGAAGGCGCTTGAGTGTATAAACACACTCGTATTCTAATGGCTTCCAATTCCTCACTCACACTCACACCTTCCGTAAGATAATCTTTCATACAATCTTTCATACATTTCGGAAAGGTTGAAACAAATTACAATGACATTCGCAGGGCTTCATTGCACAGGATATTCGCTGTCAGTGTGAGAAACGCATGACCTCACACCCTCCAAACCCCCAGAACCAAGCTTTGCAGCATTGGTGATAGGGCTTTTGCTTCTGCTGCCCCCAGGCTATGGAACGCCCTCCCTGACCACCTGAGGGCCCCACAGACTACAGATGTTTTTAAAAAAGCATACAACTGACATGTACAATTTACTTTTTAATTTCTTAAACTTAATTTTAATTCTTGACCCTGTAGCACTTTTGAGATTGTTCTAAATGTAAAGTGCAATATAAATAAAATTGATTATTATAATTATTATTATGATGTTATGCGTGTAGTGCAAGGGCTTGCCCGCCGGTATTTTCGGTCGTTTGGAATGCAGCTTATATATTAAAAATATTAAACTCACTAACAGAAATCTGCTCTCCATTTCAGATACTGATGTGCAGTTTGTGAAGAGCGCTCATGCGTGTGGCTGTGAGAAACTCAGTGTACGTGGACAAATTTTCATCTCAAAATGCTTTTATGACGCGAAATGAATGTTAACACAGACAATTATGTCAAGAATTAGATAGGAACAACCACATCTTATAATTATTTCCAAAGAGATCTGTGCATTAGTGTGACTGTAGCTTATTAGATCTCATCATCATTATCAAACAGCAGTTAAGATGAATGGAAAACGCTCAGATAGCCAGGCCACTCTTAAACACTGAAAGCACTCTTTAGCCCCGTTTCCACCGCAGGAACTTTCCCCAGGAACTAGGAACTTTGGGGTGGTACTCGGTGTGTTTCGACCGCAGGAACAAGGGTCTAAATGAAGTTCAGGGTAAATATTTACCCCTCAAAACGGCCCTGCTTTAGGTAGTACTTTTTCAAAGTTCAGGAACTTTCGGGGGTGGGACTTGGGCGCTGAACATGCTGATTGGTTAAGTTCACGCAGCATTTTATTTCAACCGGCATTTTTAAAAGTATTGCTCTATCTGTCCGGTGGCGCGCTGCCTCGCCATCTCACGGTCAATGTCCATAATAGCTGATAATAACATACGTTGTCTTATTTTAAATATAGCTTTACACGCTTAAAGCAGAATACGCTTTAGTATCAGTGCTCTCTTTTCCGCCATTTAGTTAAGTAGGCTACCTCTTTAGTAAACCAGTATATAACCAGCAAAAGCAGCGCTGCTTGAATCTCCTCCATACGTGTTACTGTTGCATACATGGTCATGCAAAAATTACTACTGTCCGTTGGTGACTGGGACGAGCGGTCGCGCGTAGTCCTACATCACCGGACTAATTTGCCTAATCTTCACGGTACTTTAGACCACGGTGGAAACGCAGACAGTAGCAGGTCTGGAGGGAAAAAAGTTCCTGTAAAAAAAGTTCCTGGTACAAATTGTTCCGGGTAATTTCGGTGGAAAAGGGGCATTTGTTCATTGCGTGTAATATGTTTTTTGTCCCTCTTTATTATTTACTAGCTTTTGTTTTGGAGCTATTCATTTATATATTTAAAATTCTTGCCATGCAATTGTTTTAATTACATTTTTTTATGAAAAACAAAAAGAATAGTTTGGGAGTGGGACTCCTAGACTACTAGAGTGCCTAGACTCCCACCCCTACCATACAAGGATTTATTGTTTGTCTTTGTTGAATAATACAGAAGATAAAAAGCTTAAAAAATAAATTGCATATTAAATTGCAATCGCAATATTGAAAATAAAGAAGAAAAAAAACGCAATTAGATTATTTTCCAAAATCGTTCAGCCTTACACAATATACTGATATTGATGATAACAGTGATATTCAAAACATGAAATATCAATAACGTGTTAATTAAGGGTGTGAAAATATACCGGTATTGGCGATAACCATAATATTTCAAATGAATAGTATACATTTGACAATGACACATAAATAATCCAGTGCCAGCACCTGGTGGACATCCTTAAAGGGTTACTTCAGCGATTAGCATTAAGCTTTGTATCAGAAGAAAACCGGGAGTATATTCGAATTATCGTACTTTCCCCCCTCATATGACCCTGAGATGAGAGAATTATGTTTTTTATTTCTGGAAAAATTCAAAAGGAGGCGCTATTTCCACATGTTTTCAACATCGCACTCACAGCACTCGGCTCGGGAGCTGCGGAGATTCATGTAAACAGAGCGGTGGAGAGCAAAGTGAGTGTTTCAAATGTTCAAATTAATTCCTATGAAAGTTAAGCTTCCGAAGAAATGAACTGAAAATGCGCCAGACTGATCACGCGCTGTGAATGTATGCGGCCGCGAATCCCACGCTTAACAGTACCTCAGCTCATGTGATGAATGTAATCTGACACCGGCTGCGTTTGTGCCGTGACACTCAGGCTCACTCACAATATGTTGAACAGACAAGTTCAGTTTTTATTTGTAGTGTCTCTAACTGAAATGATTTTATGAAAATGAACGCGGTGGGCAAGTGCAAGTGTAGCCGTAGGGCAGCGAAGTGCATTCTGGGAGTTGTTGTCTTTCATCCCCATGAGACAAAAATACGTCTTCTGTGTTTTCTCAGTCTAGAAGGCACCAAATTCAAAAATAATTTCACATAATGACCCAGTTTAAATGCAGATTTATCTTCCCAGTGGTGACGTACCCCTTTAAGGAACACTCCATTTTTAGAAATAGGGCTTATTCAACTTCTTTCCTACATTTAGATATGTGGGCAAATGCACCAAAAAAACCCCACCTAATTACTTCTTGTGGCCTGCGTATTCACAACGAGTACAAATAGCGATGCAGATTAAGACTAGGTGATTTCCTATGCAGATATTTTACATTTACATTTAGTCACTTAGCAGACGCTTTTATCCAAAGCGACTTACAAATGAGAGCAATAGAAGCAAACAAAAAAAACTGTCATGGGCAACAATATGGAAGTGCTGTAACAAGTCTCAATCTAGCACAGAACACATAGGACAGTTTTTTTTATTTGTTTTTTTTTTTATAAATAAACAAACAGAAAACGAATAGAGTGATAAGTGCTATTCTTTCGCTGCTGAAAAAGAAGTCTTAAGATGTTTCTTGAAAATGGCTACAGACTCGGCTGCTCGAATTGAGACAGGCAGGTCATTCCACCAGGTGGGAACGGTATTATTTTGGGACTATATTATGGGGAAGCACAGGCGAAGCACTGCTATTTGGGTGCAGAGATATCACCCAACACATGAAATCCCCAAACATCCGTCAACATACCGGCGTATGTTGTGCATGTGTTGTGTGATATCTCTGCGCCCAAGTAGCAGTGCTTCGGCTGTGCTTCCCCATAATATAGTCCCAAGTTAATATCTGCCTAGGAAATCGCCTAGTCTTAATCTGCATCGCTATTTGTACTCGTTGTGAATACGCAGGCCACAAGAAGTAATTAGGTGGGGCGTTTTTTTTTTTTGGATCACTTTTACTCGGGACATTAGGGCTGCTCGATTATGGAAAAAAAACATAATCACAATTATTTTGGTCAATAAGCATGATTTATTTTACCACTAGTTTCATGATTTATTATAGGCTATTTATCATACAGGCCTAATGGAAAAATAATAAACTTCCTAATTTAAAACAGAGAAATTCCACATTACTTTAATGTTTTTTTCTTTTAAAACAACAGCAAAAAAAAAAAAGACTTTGTATCGTCACACAGAGGTTGTGTAAGTGCAGTTATTCAGCAAACTTTTAACAGAAAAGCTCTGACAGAGGGATTTAAATGATTGAAATCTGGCAACCGCAAGCAGAAAAAAAAACACTCTTCTAAATTAAATCACAAAGCATGGTCTTAAAAATGTTCAATAAATCTCAGAATTTTATAACAAGCTGCCAAATGTTTTCTTTCAAATGAGTCTGCAATGTACGAAAGTCCAAAGGCTTCCGGAACGATGTACTTTAATTTGGATATGCCATTTCTTGGATTTGGGGACGTAAGTTAAGGTATTATTAGTGTGTTAAAGCTTATTTATAATACTATTGAACAGTATTTTCTCTCTCCTGGTTATTTCTTAGGTAGTGTCAAAGAAGCCAGAGAAAGCCAGTCTCAATTAATTGGCTTAAAAAGGAAAGCAAAACACAAAATAAACAAAGTAAAGATGAATTTGACTGAGGACACTGTTGTGCAGCACTTTGTTTGTTAATTTAATTTGGGAAAAATTTAACAGATTTCATATAGGGCCCTAAAATGTGCAATTGAATCTGACTGACAGTGATAATGGCAATAGACAGAACAAAACAATCCCATACTGTACGTCAAACGATCCGTGCATTAAATCTTGAATTGTAAATGCAAAATAATAGCCCTGCCACTTTATATAATGTGTTACTTTGTTGTCAATTTTATTACTAACTTATTCAAATCAGCTACTCAGTGACTTTTTACATTTAAATTCATAGATTTTGAAATTTTAAATAGCTCCGAGCACTTTGTTTTATGATCTATCCAAGCAGTGTATTTTTATTTATTAAATGAAAAAATAGGATGTTAATAAAAACATCTCTTTGCATCAGTACTCTGCTCAGTTCACGTGGGTACTTTGTACCAGATGTGGACGACCGTGTTAATCCGCTACCACAGAAGACCATTTCTGACCGAGGAAAAAGCAGTAAAAAACACTCCTGAAAAATGGCAGCCTGAATGCTGCCTATATACAGCGCATCAAATCAGTCATTTTAGTCAAGATGCATACCTTAAAAGACAGCCATCCAAATAGGAGGCTCACAAGGTTTTGTAACTATTATGCACTTCTGACATCATTTGCTGTATATAATGTAACAACCTAGCTGATGTCCAGCAGCAGGTATATGTGCCACAATCACATGCTCGAAGGAAACACAGGGATTACGTATGCACAGTAAGCGGAACTTGGCAGTCTCTGTTACTGTTTTACATCGACCTACTAACCTGGATTTAATGCTAGAGCATATAGCCAAACAATCCAGCATCTCTATTCAAACAATTCACCATGAGTTCATTTGAGAGTGCCAATCAGATTGTAGTTTTATCATTAAAGACCTAAGATGCAAAATTATTATGTTTTTCATTCTCATGATGTCTAAGACTCTAATATGTGACCCTGGAGCACAAAACCAGTCATAAGTCTCACGGCTATATTTGTGGCAATAGCCAACAATAAACATTGAATGGGTCAAAATGATCAGATTTTGCTTGTATGCAAAAAATCATTAAGATAATTTGTACATTTCCTACCGTAAATATCAAAAATGTATTATTAGTTGTAATATGCATTACTAAGGACTTCATCTGGACAACTTTAAAGGTGATATTCTCAATATTTAGATTCTTACACCCTCAGATTCCAGATTTTTAAATAGTTGTGTCTCGACCAATCCGAGATAGGATAGGACAATAACTATCATACATACACCAATGGAAAGCTTATTTATGATAATGTATAAATCTCAATGTCAAAATATTAACCCTTATGACTGGTTTAGTGGTCCAGGGTCACATAGTAATGATGATAATAATAATAACGTTTGATAATATCCACAGCTGTCATTCAGTCTATCAGACAATACAAACCACAGTGAATTGAGGTCCTGCTTGTGGTTTTTAATGACCACCATCTGTGCTACTTTTGTAAAAACAAACCTACTTGTGTTTATATGATAGATGTGGCATGGAAATATAGTCGGTATTGCGATATGCAAAAATGAAAAACAAACATGTGTAAATGAAATAGCTCAAATAAATTAATGTTTAGTTTGTAAACCACAACATTCTTCAACACCTCCTATTCAGTTTTTACAGGAATGCAGAAAAACTACACAAATAGACAAGCTGAGCTTGAATGTTTGCTTGTCTATATAAATTTAAACAGCGTTTCAAAAGAGAGAAACAATGTTAATAACAGCATAAACCTCATAACGTAAAGATAGTGAACAAAGCAGCCTATGTTGTTTGTATCCAACTCTTGACAGATCTCTTTAAAAAGCTAATTTCTTTGTAAGAAAAGCCATACGTTAAACACCAAATGTGAGAGATGAAAGCATTTATTACTTGTAGATATAGTACACAAAATCATGTATAAACAAGTGTCAAATGCGTGTTTTGGAGCTTGAGGTGTGAAAATTTCACAAGCTAGCTGTTAGCGCGTTAGCAGGACAACACTGAGCAAAACAACCCGCGACGAAGAGCGAGAAAAAAAACAGAAAATAAATCGCCCTCGCATCGATTTCCGCTACCACATATATATGCTTAATCAGGACAGACCATTTACAGAGTCTTTATAAAACTGTCGCCTACCGCAGCGGTGTCCTTTGCGGAGAAATTGAGGAATTCGCTGCAGAGAGCGGACGGTGCATCGCGATCAGTCTCGGCCGCCGCCATCTTTACTTCAGTGACCAGCAGCAGCAGCCGTCGTGAGGGAAGCGGAAATCAGCCGCTCGTCCTACTTCCGTCAAAGATCTGGAAAACTTTTCAGCTGACTAATGGGAGAGTACGGTGTCGCTGCTGTTGCCTTGGTGACAAGTCACAATAGTAGCCACTCCTTTGCAAATGTGTATTTTTCTAAATAAATTGTTCACGTAAAAATGAGCTGTCCTTCCCAACACTGTAGGCGGTTTTATCTTGAAAACTCCCTACATGGGCAGTATTTGAAGGTGTCATAGCGATGCTCATGACGTGATGGCTGTTCTAGTGCATTTTTGAAAACAACAGTTGATCTACCCTGGCATGACATCACATTTGTGAATCTTGAAATATCAGTGAATATGAATAATAATTACATTACACTTGTTCTACTATATCTATCTATATATCTATCTATATATATATATATATATATATATATATATATATATATATATATATATATATATATATATATATATATACATATATATATCATTACTCCAGTCTTCAGTGTCACATGATCCTTCAGAAATTATTATTTTGTTAGTGAATATGTCAAAAACATTTTTTTTCTGCTGCCTTTTGTGGAAATCGTGATGCCTTTTTTCCCAGAAATCTTGGATCAGGAGAAAATGTAAGCAGCAACAAATGTTTATTTATTTATTCATTGTTTTTATTTATTTTATAATAATCATAAATGTCTTGAGCATTAAATCATCATATTGGAAATATTCCTTAAGGATCATGTGAAACTGAAGATTGCAGTAATGATGCTGAACATCCAGCTTTGATCACAGGAATACATTACATCTTATAACATATAGAAAGCATTTATTTTAAATTGTATTATTATTATTTTTTTAATCAAATAAATGCAACATTGGTGAGCATATGAAACGTCTTTCAAAAACATTAAAAAATCTTTAAACTTTTTGTGTGTATTAACAGCGTATGAGTTTTGAATGGCATGAGGGGGAGTTATAATGAGTGAAATGAACTCCTTTTAATTTTTGGGGGGTTCAGATTTTTTCTGGTCTTGTCTCACATTTAATATTTAAATATAACCTTATTAATTAAGATAAAGTACACAGATGCTGTATATTGTTACAGTAACTTGGTACAATGCATAACTTATAAAAAATAATAAAACAACTGTGGGTCACAATCTATGACATGCTACACAGAAGTCAAGTCTTGCTCCTGGATTCAGTGTTGATTTCAGAAGTTCATTGATCAGTTTCACAGGTATTGCTCTCCGGCTTTGTCTCTGAGTGTGTCTTGCCCTCATCAGTGGCTGCAGAAACACCAGAAACATTACTTAAATGAATTTTCTGGATTAACCTAAATTGCATTTTGTCATTAACCATGCACAGACAATAATTTAGATTTAATGGCTACTTAATTAAAAAACAGCAAAAATGGGCAGAAATGAACTTGCAATGAACAGCATGTTTGCCCCACAGACTTCCATAATAAGTGCAGAAGTCTCTTACATGATTTTGAGTTTGTCTTGGGCTGGATCAGATTCAGAAGCAAACTGTGGAGTTCCTTCACTTCAGCCCTCAGCTCACTCAGGTCCTGACTCTGCTTCTTCTGGTCTTTCTCAAGTCTGTGAAGAGTCTTGAGATGTTCCTCTTTCTCTGGAGGTGTGGCACTTCTCCTTCTGTTAAAAAACAACATATAAGGCAGCCTTTCCAGGAACATTACTTGTCACAATACATGTTGTATACACAGACCAGGCATAACAATATGACCATCCTAATAATGTGTTGTCCCCCTTTTGCTGCCAAAACAGACCTGACCCATCAAGGCATGGACTCCACTAGACCCCTGAAGGTGTGCTGTGGTATCTGGCACCAAGATGTTAGCAGCAGATCCTTTAAGTCCTGTATGTTGAGAGATGGGGCCTCCATGGATCGGACTTGTTTGTTCAGCACATCCACAGATGCTCGATTGGATTGAGATCTGGGGAATTTGGAGGCCAAGTGAACACCTCAAACTCGTTGTTGTGCTCCTCAAACCATTCCTGAACCATTTTTGATTTGTGGCAGCGCATTATCCTGCTGAAAGAGCCACAGCCACTAGGGAATACCGTTTCCATGAAAGGTAGTGCATGGTCTGCAACAATGCTTATAGGTAGGTGGTACGTGTGAAAGTAACATCCACATGGATGGCAGGACCCAAGATTTCCCAGCAGAACATTGCCCAAAGCATTACATTGCGTCCACCGGCTTGCCTTTTTAATAGTGGATCCTGGAGCAGGTAAGCGATGCATCTGGCAATCCACGTGATGTAAAAGAAAATGTGATTCCTCAGACCAGGCCACCTTCTTCCATCGCTCCGTGGTTCAGTTCTGATGCTCACGTGCCACTGTTGGTGCTTTCGGCGGTGGACAGGGGTCAACATGGGCACCCTGACTGGTCTGTGGCTATACAGCCACATACGCAACAAACTGCGATGCACTGTGTATTCTGACACCTTTCTATCAGAACCAGAATTAACTTCTTGAGCAATTTGAGCTCTAGTAGCTCGTCTGTTTGATCGGACCACACGGGCCAGCCTTCGCTCCCCACGTGCATCAATGAGCCTTGGCCGCCCATGACCCTGTGGCCGGTTCTCCACTGTTCCTTCCTTGGAGCACTTTTGATAGATCCTGACCACTGCAGACCGGGAACACCCCACAAGAGCTGCAGTTCTGGAGATGCTCTGACCCAGTCGTCTAGCCATCACAATTTTGGCCATTTTCAAATCCTTACGCTTGCCCATTTTTCCTGCTTCTAACACATCAACTTGAGGACAAAATGTTCACTTGCTGCCTAATATTTCCCACCCACTAACAGGTGCTGTGATGAAGGGATAATCAGTGTTATTCACTTCACCTGTCATAATGTTATGCCTGATCGGTGTATAGATGGTAACAAGAAAACATTTCAACAATCTAAGACCAAGAAGTTCCAAGATGTTCATACACCAACCTTGTGACATCTCTAGCATCTGCATTGGCTAACTGAGGTGAGATTGTCTCTCTTTGGATGTCCAGATATTTATCTAAAGTATCCTGCAGAACATGCAAAGTTTCAGTTTATTCTGAGGTGTAAGAAAAGACATGTAAAAAAAACACAGCTTCCAGTAGTTGTTAACATAGACACCTTGATCTGTTGCGTAAGCTTCTTCATCTCAGCATGCTGATCTGGGTTAGTGGTGACATCATCATCAAAGAATTCTCCAAGCGGAGCGCAATGGCGGTGGATGTGCTCGTTGTCATAGCAACGTCTCAGACAGGGCATGGATTCCTCTATCTGCAGAATGATAGCTGCTTGTTGCATCACCGCATTGGCCAGCGCGTTGTCATAGACCCTGCAAACACAAGCGTTCAGCATAAGGGTTAAAGGAATAGCACACACAAAAATTACAATTCTACCCAGGTAATTTCCGTACAATGAGAGTTCACAGTGAGCACATAACATGCCCAGAATGCACGTTAGGGGTGTTGATCAAACGTTTCATGACCTGGCATCGATTTTCTTAGCCAGCAATACAGTATTCGCAGATACCTCAAAACATGCCGGCAAATGATTACAAATTTGATCCAGGGGCATGCAATCGATAAATCAATATTACAATAATATGTGCCAAATTTTTCACAACCAGTTGCATTTGCACCAGAACTCTCTCTAAGCTACAAATCCCTTTTCCCAATTGGGACATCCACAAAAAAGAAATCACTTTATTAAAAAAAATATTTATAAATGTCCATGAGATCATCAATTGTTTCCGGATCAGGGTAATCCTTAGGGTGCAACCGCAAAGGGGTGGCCCTGCGTCGAACGCCCCCTCCCAAACGGACCACCTTCAACTAAACACCAACCACTCACCCATAATGCAATCACGAATAAAACCGAGGGGGACATCCCCACCCCTCAATCCTCCCAAAAGGACCACTTTCAACTACCGCACCCCTACCCACACCCACCTGTAACGCAATCGTGAACAAAATCAAAGGGGGCATCCACAACACTTCAATCCTCTCAAACGAACCCCTTTCAGCTAACACCCAACCCCCCGTAACGCATTCGCGAACAGACTAAAGGGGGACATCACTACTCCCCAATCCTCCCGAACGGACCACTTTCAACTAAAATTGTTGTCCTAGGTAAATTGACATCTTCATTCTTTATTCAATCTTGAAACGCTTGTTTCATTTGCTGGCATTGATTCATATTGACATATAAACACCCCTAATAAGTGTGTCATAAAAGCACATATATATGACTTATTAATACCTTTGGAAGGTGTCAGAAAGCAGAGCAATCAGTAAATTAACACAGAGAACAGCAGACAGGGCCAGAAATGTTCCACAGAGAAGGTAGGCCATCACTGCATCCACATCCACCATGGCATCAAACTCATACTCGTCCACCAGAGTGATGCGGTACAGGCTGTACAGCAGCTCAGGAACCGTCTGCATACTCGGCACCTCAGCTAAACCTGAGAGCAGTAGAGGAAACGTTTATGTCTCATGCATCACGTATATTTAACTATACTGTAAGTCTTTGTGACGGTACCTCCAAATATGATCCAGAAAGCACAGGCATATGGAATGTAGATCTCTATATAGAGAAAGAGGAAACGGAGCAGGTCTCCGACAATCTTCCCCAACATGACAATGAAAGGACCCATAGCTCTAGAGAATAACATCAGACATTTACCTGGAATACAATCATGTGTCACAGTGTCGGCTAAAAGAGTGCGAAAATCAGTTTTCAGAAGTGAAAACCATTAAAGGGAGAACATTCGGTAACACTTTATTTTGATGGTCCCTTTTGAACATTCTGTTGACTATAAGTAACGTTGCACCTACATGTCAACTAACTCTCATTAGAGTATTAGTAGATTGTCTGCTTAATATCTGCTAAAACTTTATTCCAATGGTCTTTCAACAGACATCCTACTGACTATTAGTAACTTTACAACTACATGTCAACTTATTCTAACCCTAACCCTACCAGTCTACTTAAACTCTACAAACACTCTAATGATATTTAGTGGACATGTAGGTGCAACGCTACTTATAGTCAACAGAATATGTTAAAGGAACCATCAAAATAAAGTGAAACCGAACATTCTGATGATCATTTACTTACCCTCATGTACTTCCAAACCAGTATGACTTTCTTTCTTCTAAGAAACACAAAAGATATTTTAAAAAAGGTCTTAGTCTTTTTTGTTTACAAAATGAAAGTCAATGGGGTTCAATGTCTTTCTTCAAAATATCTTTATGTTCTGCAGAAAGAAATAAGTTTGGAACATCATGAGGGTGAGTAAATTACACAATTTTTGTGTTTGGGGAACCATCCCTTTAATTGTCACCATAGACAAATTGTACAGTAATTTTTGACTCAATTACGTCTCAGTTACATACGTTTCATTAACTTTATAAAAAGTACTCTACTCTTCGAAAGTTCAGGGTCTCTAAGTTTCTTAGCAAGACTGTACTTATTTGATACAACAAAACATACATTTTGAGACATATTATTAGAATTTAAAATGCATATTTATATATAGTTTGAAAAGTAATTTATTCCTGTGATCAAAGCTGAATTTATCATCATTACTCCAGTCTTCAGTGTCACATGATCCTTCAAAAATCATTATCATATGATGATTTGCTGCTTCAGAAACATTTCTTATCGATGTTGAAAACAGTTGAGCTGCTATTTTTTCTGACACTTTATTTTAATATAGTAATTTATGTTGGAGCTGGTTGGTTTGGTTCATCTTAGTCTTTACTAAGTTATTTTTGAAATCCCTATGGAAACAATAGGGACATGCTGTAAAAAGCGGCCGATTATTGTTGTCATTGCTTGAAAAGTGAAATTATATTCCAGCATATGAGGAAATACTGCAGTAGCATTCAGAATGAGCACATGGTGTGCAAACCCCTGTGTCCTTATTTTTCTATGGTTACCGTAACACTGACCATATATTCCTATGGTTACCTAGCTCACAAAGAGGAGGCCACCTGTGGTGTCTCAGAGAAACATGAGATATGGAAGCATTGTTGTTTGGCCCACTGACCAGGTGGTTCCATTTGGCTTCAGGCGCTCTGTGTGCCATAACAGCCAGGAGACCGAAAAGGTGTTGTCATTATATCTGAGGTCCTTTCTTTGCAGCATAAGTATGTATGGTAAATTGACCAGGTGTGCCTAAGCCAACCTTTTTTCTCAGATGACCACTATTTAAGATGCTTCATGATCCCCTTTAAAAAACTTTAAAATTTGACATATACATCTCTTAAAACAGAATTGAGCAGTGGACAATTTAAGATTTAGCCATTTTGAAAATGTTAATATTGTGAAATATTAAAACAATTTAAAATAACAATTTTCTATGTTCATATATTTAAAATGTAATTTCTTCCTGTGATTTTCAGCATCATTAGTCCAGTGTTCAGTGTCAGAGTGTCCTTCAGAAATCCTTCTAATATGATGGTTTGCTACTTCAGAAACATTTCTTTTCAATGTTCATGCACATTTGTGCTGCTTCATATGTTAACATGAAATTGATTTTTTTTGATGAATAGAAAGTTCGAATGAACAGCATTTATTTGAAGTAGAATTTATTTTTTTAACATTATAAATGTCTTTACTGTAACTTTTGATCAATTTAATGGAGAATCATTGGGGAATCAGTTAAAGAATCTATTAGAGAATCCAGTTGAGAATCTAGTGGAGAAGCTATTGGAGCATCAGTGGAGAATCATTGGAGAATCTATTGGAGAATCTATTGGAGAATCATTGGAGAACCCAGTCGAGAATCTAGTAGAGAAGCTATTGGAGCATCATTGGAGCATCATTGGAGAATCTATTGGAGAATCATTGGAAAATCTATAGGAGAATCATTGGAGAATCCATTGGAGAATCTATAGGAGAATCATTGGAGAATCCAGTGAAGAAGCTATAGGAGCATTCATTGGAGAATCATTGGAGAATCTATTGGAGAATCATTGGAAAATCTATAGGAGAATCATTGGAGAATTTATTGGAGGATCTATTGGAGAATCATTGGAGAATCTATTGGAGAATCATTGGAGAATCTATTGGAGAATCATTGAAGAATCCATCTGAGCATCATTGGCGAATCATTGGCGAATCGATTAGAGAATCTATTGGAGAATCATTGGAGAATCTTTTGGAGAATCATTGGCGAATCTTTTAAAAAATCATTGGAGAATCCATTGGAGAACCTATTGGAGAATCTATTGGAGAATCATTGGAGAACCCAGTCGAGAATCTAGTAGAGAAGCTATTGGAGCATCATTGGAGAGTCATTGGAGAATCTATTGGAGAATCATTAGAGAATCTATAGGAGAATCATTAGAGAATCTATAGGAGAATCCTTGGAGAATCCATTGGAGAATCTATTGGAGAATCATTGGAGAATCATTGGAGAATCTAGTGAAGAAGCTATAGAAGCATTAATTGGAGAATCATGGGAGAATCTAGTGGAGAAGCTATGGAAGCATTAATTGGAGAATCATTGGAGAATCTATTGGAGAATCATTGGAGAATCTATAGGAGAATCTATTGGAGAATCATTGGAAAATATATTGGAGAATCATTGAAGAATCCATCTGAGCATCATTGGCGAATCATTGGCGAATCGATTGGAGAATCTATTGGAGAATCATTGGAGAATCTTTTGGAGAATCATTGGCGAATCTTTTAAAAAATCATTGGAGAATCCATTGGAGAATCTATTGGAGAATCTATTGGAGAATCTATTGGAGAATCATTGGAGAATCTATTGGAGAATCATTGGAGTATTCATGTTAGTAGTCCACATCAAGTAGTCCATAGTTAGTAATCCGTTCAGCAGCAAATCAGCATGATTTCTGAAGGATAATGTGACATTGAAGATTGGAGAAATTATGCTGAAAATTCAGCTTTGATCATATGAATACATTTCAAATGAAAATATATTCAAATATAAAACATTATTTTAAATTGTAATAATATTTAATCATATTCTTGTTTTTGTCATCAAATAAATGCAGCCTTGGTGAGCAGAAGAGACTTAAAAAACAGTTTCATTTCACCCCGCAAGGAAAGATATAGTATGGTAAATTTATAGTATGGGTTATTTGATTTTGGAAATCATAATCAGTTCCTCTACAATCAAATAGTCTTGACTTGTAAGAGCCAGTGGAGGTCAAGATCCCAAAGTTACTTTGTACATTACCTAAAAGCTCGGACATGCTTCATTAGCCTTAACCACAGGAAAATAATGGACACTGCGAAGAGGCGAAGACTGTTCTGTCGAAGTGCGTCAGACACTAGGAATATGTCTGCCAAGTGGATGCCCAGAACTGACAGCAGCAGCAAATACACGAGCCAATCAAAGATATTCCTGTGGGTGACACAGCCGCATACTAACTCAGATTGTATATTCGCTTTTTGTACACTATTTCACAATCTACATTGGCTTATTCTGAGTACATTACCAGGGGTCTTGAGTGTAGGTTCCTTCCAGGTTTCGAATATACTTAATTTGGCCTTCTAAGTAATTGCGTTCCTGATTATAAAGCAAAACACATTCATTATTACAACTGTTTATTGATGAGAAATTAATATATACTGTACACTACTGTGAACTTTAAATTAACATTTTGAGTTCAAAATAAGTTAGATCATAGCATTATTTACACAGAAAATGATTTTGACTCGTCACTCAGTTTGTAAAAACAAACACATGTAGAGTGGTGCAGGTATGACATTGTAGGCCAAAACGTGGAAGCGAGTTAGCATTTTAGAACTACCAGATCTAACATCCCGAAGTCAATGTTTTTTTTTTTTGAATGGGGTTTTGGTTAAATGGCTGAAATAAGGTCTGTGGTAAACACAAGCTCAAGTCAACACAATTTCTTATACTACGACATAAAATACATCAGCATCAACATACCTGCACCACTCTATTGTTTTGCAATAATGCACTTAAAATGTTAGTCAATGGGGCAAAGCAATTTGTTCAACCAAAAACTTTAATTCTGTCATCATTTATTCACACTCATGTAATTTCAAAACCGTAACCGACTTTTGTTCCATCTTCAGAACACAAATTAATTAATTTTTTAATGAAATCTGAGAGCTTTATGTCCCTCTGTTGACAGTCTACGCAACTACCACTTTGACACTTCAAAAAGTTCATAAAGAGATTGTACAACTAATCATGAGTTGAGTGGCTTGGTCAAAATTCTCTGAAGAGACTGAAAATGTCATGACCCCTTTAAAGCTGTCGAAATCAATCTAGCAATGGAGATACTTTTCTAGGAAGATGATCATCTTGTTTTTTCACAAAATGTGGACACATAATGTTTGAATTTTACAGACATTTGAAAAGTTTGTATTTTAACACATATTCCAGTGATTTGCCCATGAATAGACAACTATGGCAAGTGGAAGGGTTGATTCTGTTAAAGATGATTAAAAAAATATATATGTCAAACACAAGTTGCCCATATGACTTTAGTGAAGAGAAATGACTGCTCTATTTAATGAGCAGATTTAATTGAACATTTTATTCACAAAAAAATTATTGATCAATGCGCATCAAATATGGTATGCTTGCTTGACGTGAAGGTGAGCAAATGATGACAGAATATACATTTTGGGGTGAATTAACCCTTTTCAGATCGTGAGATCAGTGAATTATTCAGAGATCAGTCCTTATCGTCCTTCATCTTTCTCTCTTGAATAAGAGCTGTATGGGTTCAGTGTGTTACCTCAGGCCACATGGGGTGAGTGCAGCTCAAGTCCTCATTGATCTTCTGCACAGTCCAGCGCTGCCAGTGCTTCAGTTTCCTCCTAGATCGCACAATCTCCATCACTTCTCTGTACACCTCGGTCACCGTCAGCACGAGTGCCAAAACCACCAGCAACACTCGCCACCAGTCCTACCGAGAGGAGTGCACATACTGTATGTGTGTGTGTTTATAAAGAGAAAGAGGAATATTCTAGAGCTCATACAGCTGTTTGCATTGGTTTTAATGTTAAAAAAAAGAAAGAGCCTTTAAATATGTCCTGGATCATCAACACAGGGAAAGAAAACTGCGCTCGTCAAGCAATATGTTACTGCCATGTTGCTTGTAGTAAAATGTGACCAGCAAGTCCACCGAAATAAAGCACAACCGGACTATAAACTGCAGGTAGTCTTACCTGAGGAAGATTGTACCGATCTCCATCTGGACGTACTGACACAGATATGGCTACTGTTGTCCAGGAGATGATAAATAGGAAGTTGAGAAGCAGGAGTATCCAGGCACCCATTCTGTAGGAAAACATGTAATCTGATATGAATCTCAGCCGATGTTTCTTCAAGCGTCATCAGTGGTCTTTGATATGGGTTTACCTGCCATATAAGTTCCATTTGACAGTGATGAGTTTGAGCACTACAGGGTGCATGATGAGATCTAGTTTACCTTCATTGACAATAAACTCCAGCTGTGGACAGAGACAGCTCTCATAATCCAGTGCAGCAACACTGTATTGAGGAACTTTATATGAAATATGTTTAAAGATGTGTACCGGTGATGACGGATCAGAACCTTTTGGGTTTGTATTGTCATCTGGCTTTGGCTCCAAAAGATGAAGGTAGTAGAACTGTCGTCGGGCCATTCGGTCTTTCATATGGAACTGATTCATTGCCAGATCAGCCTGTCGACACCAAGATGATGGTCACTGAAAAGTGCAGTACTGTTCAAAAGTTTGGGGTTGGTACAATTTATTTTATGTTTTTAAAGGCTGCATTTATTTGAAATTCCAAAAACACAGTGATATTGTAAAATGTGATTGCAATTTAAATGTTGGAATTCATATGTTGAAATGTAATTTATTCCTGTGATCAAAGCTGATTTTTCTGCATCATTACTCCAGTCTTCAGTGTCACATGTGATGATTTTGATGCTCTAAAAACATATCTGGTTATTATTCATGTTGAAAAGAGCTGTTCTGCTTCATATTTTTGTGGAAACCTTGGTACATTTTTTATTTTGATTAATAGAAATGTGTTCAGAAGAACAGCATTTATTCAAAATAGAAATATTTAGTTTTAGAATGTTTTACTGTCACATTTTATGAATCGTTGATGAATAAGTATATATTTAATAAAATTGTACTGACCCCAAACTTTTGAAAGGTATTTTTTTAGGGTTTAAAAACAGGAATGTGAATTTTTTTATAAGCACTGACATAAAAATTAAATATATAATGTAAAATTATAAGATAAAACTACTCAATTATGTGAGTTATATTCCAATTATTATACAAAAAGCTAGTAACTTTTATGTAATGTAATGTCATGTTATGTTATGTCATGTTATGTGTTACAAAATGTAACATAACTATGTTTTCAGTGGTGTATAAAGACCTTACATAATGAACTGATATGTTTTTATTACTTTAGAATGAGCCATTTCTGTCTCCATACACCGCCGGTCCCCTTACAGTGAAGTCGCCATTTTGCACCGCCATGCTTCTACAGTAGCCCTACACGGACAAACTTCTGTACAGCGCGCTAGTCACGCTCCGCTGTCTCAGACGACGACATCTTTGTCCTGTGTTGGCCACCATAGCTTCTCTATGTGCTTCGAAAGGGAGGGGTGAGTGGTGGGCGGTTGCAATTCACAACCTCACTGCTAGATGCCGCTAAAATTTACATACTGTCTGTACCTTTAAATGAGGAATGAATTTTAGTTCACTAGTCTTCATTATGCCACACGATTGCAATCTCCAGATAAACCTTTTTTTGGACTTGTGTCTTCTCTAGTGTTTCATTACTTTGTATTTCCAAAAATGTAGTAGAAATACTTGTGTCTGTCTTGGATAATTGGCTTTTGCTAGTATTTTCATTTGAAAGTCACTTTGGAAGCATCTGTTAATCTTCAAATGTTGATTAACTTGTACAGTCTTTGACTACTCACCACAGGGCTCATTTTAGTGATCATGGCTGTAATGCAGAGCTGTCCGTCAGAGTCCTGCACCCCAGCATCTGCTCCAAATCCCAGCAGCAAACGTGCTGTCTCACTTCTATCTGTGTATCACACACACACACACACACACACACACACACACACACACACACACACACACACACACACACACACACACACACACACACACACACACACACACACACACACATGTTGTGTTTCCATGTTTTGTGGGGACATTCCATAGGCGTAATGCATTTTATACCGTACAAACCGTATTTTCTATCCCCCTACACTGCCCCTGCCCCTAAACCTACCCATCACAGGAGACATGCTGCATTTTTACTTCTTCAAAAAACATCACTTAGTGTGATTTATAAGATGTTTTCCTCATGGGGACCAAAAAATGTCCCCACAAGGACAAAAATTTGGATATTGCCATCTTTGTGGGGACATTTTGTCCCCATACCGTAGGGATTACCAGTCCACACACACACACACACACACACACACACACACACACACACACACACACACACACACACACACACACACACACACACACACACACACACACACACACACACTGTTGTGTTTCCATGTTTTATGGGGACATTCCATAGGCGTAATGCATTGTATACTGTACAAACCATATTTTCTATCCCCTACACTGCCCCTGCCCCTAAACCTACCCATCACAGGAGACATGCTGCATTGTTACATCTTCAAAAAACATCACTTATTGTGATTTATAAGATGTTTTCCTCATGGGGACCAAAAAATGTCCCCACAAGGACAAGGATTTTGGATATTGCCATCTTTGTGGGGACATTTTGTCCCAGTGCTGTTCACTACACCTGATCGGTGTATCATATGATATAAAAGACAAAATCTTGTTCAAGGACAATTCATTTCTTGAATTTTGAAAAAAGTCATGCAAAAATGGACACTTGTCTAGTCAGAGACCAGAAGGGCAGTTGCTTGAGGTCTATCTGTGCATGTGCCTGCTAATAAAAGCCTTACCGAAGTTCGCAGCCAGCTGTAGAGGTGTCCTCTCTTTATAGTCTCGTACAGCGATGTCCGCTCCGTTCTGCAGTAACATCATAACTGCGCCAACAGCATCATTCTTAGCAGCAAAGTGCAGCGGGGTCTGCTTGTCTTTGAATGTGCGAGCTTCAATGTCAGCTGCCGTTACAATGAATATTTAGACAGCATACACATTACTGTACAAAAGTTTATTTATAAGTTAACATTTATTTGATCAAAAATACAGTTAAACTGCGAAATTTCAATATACAGTATGCTGAAAGTTTTATATATTCCTGTGATCAAAGCTGAATTTCTCTTTACTCCAGTCTTCAGTGTCACATGATCCTTCAGAAATCATTCTCATATGATGATTTTCTGCTCAAGAAACATTTCTTATTATTATTATCAATGTTGAAAACAGTCGTGATGCTTCATTTTTTTTTTCGAAACACATGATGCATTTTTAAGGAAATCGCAAAAGAACAGCATTCATTTGAAATTTAAATCTATTGTAACATTATATGTCTTTACTGTCACTTTTAAACAATTTAATGTGAACCTGCTGAATAAAGGTAATCATTTATGTATATTCTGTAAAAACTCTTCCTGAGTACAGACTCTTCAGTGTGGTCTATACTGTATTTTGCTTGTGTTTTTCATTAAATTGAATTTGAATTCAGTAAATACATTTTCCTTTCAGCACCTAATGTTATGGCCAAATTAAAGACCCCCTGTGGTGAAAATCTAGTTTTTAATGTTGTTTATATGTTTATGTGATAATATGCTTTAAGACAAACCATGTGCAAATTCATTAGTCAACACCATTGCTGAGTATTTTCTCCTTAAAACTGCAGTGAACCAAAGACTCAAAGTCTCAAAAACATGGATTGAAATCGCCTGAGTTTCTAACGTCACAAAATACCTTGTAACCAATCACGTCATGAGGGGGCGGATCTTTAGCACATCATTAACTATGGCCGCTGCATTAACTATGAAGACAAAACAATAATAAAAAAAGCTATATAGTGCATGTATGATGTATATTATAATGTTATGATGAACTATATGCCTTTCTCCACTGAGGTTCTATGATGTTCAAAGCGTTTCTAAGGATGCTGATTTTCAGAAGGCAGACTGGGATGGAGAACAGGAACATGGTTTGTGTAACATTAGCAACACATTATTAGTTGTTTGATAATGTAGTCAAGCAAAAGGCTAATCAGATTAATTATCGGTACGTGTCCGACGTTGTAAAGAGCGATACCACACCGTTTACAACAGTAAGTTGAGTAAAGTTGAGCGAGTGGATCTCAGAGCTGGTGTGAGTGAGTGGAGGCGGGGATCAGTTGGATATTCATGGCTCCGCATATACTAAATGAAGCAAGGGTTTAGAGTTACAGTCAAGCTATTTTAAGGCATGAAGATTTTTTTTTTTTTTTTTTCCACAGGAAAAACTTTTAAATATATAATTTTGGTGATCAAAGATGAGTTTTAAGGGATACAATTATTGACTACAGGGGGGCTTTATTTTAAAATCACAATTTTATCTTAATTTTAGCTGAATCTAAACACACCTCCTCTTTCTAACAGGAAGTGCAGCATCTCCTCATAATCCAGCGCTGCGGCTACATGAAGAGGTGTCACTCCAAAGGCATCGGCCCTCTGAAAATCAGCTCCTCTTTCCAGGAAAAAACGCATCACGTCCACGTTCCACGCCCGAGATATCTACCCATAAACACAAACGTCTGTGAATGCTTTACAGCCGCAAAACGTCAATTATATTCTCAACAGCTGAACATTTACATCCCAGAATGACAATTTATGACATATATGTCTTACATAAGGAGTCAAACATTAACCTCATGCAGGGCCGTTTGCCCGTATTTATCTGCTGAATTTGGGTCGGCTCCATGTGTGAGGACATCATTCAGCAACTGCAGGTCCACCTGAAGCAAAAATCAATATCACTGTGTGACACTGACAAATATGACCCCGTGTCTCCCAAAGTTCACCAAAGTAGAGCATTTGTTTCATGTTACCTCATCTGTGTCTTTATTGCTGGCCGCCAGAACTCTGAAGTGATCCAGAAGTCTTTTATTCAGCTGGATCTTTGCCATCTTCTGTCCATCTACAGCGTCATCATCTGTTGCCAGACCGTTGTACTTGCTGCCTTCATATTCCTCTAAAAAGACACAATGATTTACATTTAGGATTGATATTACGCCAAAAAGTACCAGAATGACCTTCTTTTTTTATATATTTGCTATTTAATAAAAATGTGTTTTATTATTATTTTTAATCATGAAAATCCTCATATTAGAATGATTTCTGAAGGATCATGTGACACTGAAGACTGGAGTATTATTTGACATACAGAATCATTTGGACATGTACCATGGAGGTACTATTGAATACCACATAAAACCATGGTACATGGTATTCAGTACATGGTAAATTAAAGTACCGTAGTATTACCTTCTGATATATCAATGCACTGTGCTTAAACTACAGTCGCTTTTTCCAAGGGCAATCAAGTAAATGTTCCATCATTTTAAAGTATTCATTATCACAAAATCACATTGTACAAAGCAGCTAAAATTGCACAATGGGACTAAAAGCACACCTTAAGAAACATGTGCTTTTCACTACTCACATAGTGTATGAATGCAGAAAAAGTATACATATTTTTAGTGAACATTGATGGAGCAACTATAAAAATAGATCATAAAAGTTTGTTTTGTTTAAAAATCGTATAAATGTATGAGGTGGGGGCAAAAGGCACACATTATTGAAACAAATGCTTTAGCTAAAATAATGTGTTTTTGACAATGTCTAAGTTAATACTTGTTCAAAACGATCACTATAGCAAAGTTTGTACTATTTTCTGTTTTTTTTGTTTTTGGTAAATAAATGAATTCATTTTTGTTCAATAAATACTGTCATCATATGTTCATTTAAAAAAAAGAAGAAAAAAAGTAAAGATTCTGAAAGCATTGAATGAGATCTCACAATCATTTATTATAGATTTACACTAGTAACATACACTCACCTAAAGGATTATTAGGAACAACTGTTCAATTTCTCATTAATGTAATTATCAATCAACCAATCACATGGCAGTTGCTTCAATGCATTTAGGGGTGTGGTCCTGGTCAAGACAATCTCCTGAACTCCAAACTGAATGTCAGAATGGGAAAGAAAGGGGATTTAAACTATTTTGAGCGTGGCATGGTTGTTGGTGCCAGACGGGCCGGTCTGAGTATTTCACAATCTTCTCAGCTACTGGAATTTTCACGCACAACCATTTCTAGGGTTTACAAAGAATGGTGTGAAAAGGGAAAAACATCCAGTATGCGGCAGTCCTGTGGGCGAAAATGCCTTGTTGATGCTAGAGGTCAGAGGAGAATGGGCCGACTGATTCAAGCTGATAGAAGAGCAACTTTGACTGAAATAACCACTCGTTACAACCGAGGTATGCAGCAAAGCATTTGTGAAGTCACAACACACATAACCTTGAGGCAGATGGGCTACAACAGTAGAAGACCCCACCGGGTACCACTCATCTCCACTACAAATAGAAAAAAGAGGCTACAATTTGCACAAGCTCTCCAAAATTGGACAGTTGAAGACTGGAAAAATGTTGCCTGGTCTGATGAGTCTCGATTTCTGTTGAGACATTCAGATGGTAGAGTCAGAATTTGGCGTAAACAGAATGAGAACATGGATCCATCATGCCTTGTTATCACTGTGCAGGCTGGTGGTGGTGGTGTAATGGTGTGGGGGATGTTTTCTTGGTACACTTTAGGCCCCTTAGTGCCAATTGGGCATGGTTTAAATGCCACGGCCTACCTGAGCATTGTTTCTGACAATAACCATCCCTTTATGACCACCATGTACCCATCCTCTGATGGCTACTTCCAGCAGGATAATGCACCATGTCACAAAGCTCCAATCATTTCAAATTGGTTTCTTGAACATGACAATGAGTTCACTGTACTAAAATGGCCCCCACAGTCACCAGATCTCAACCCAATAGAGCATCTTTGGGATGTGGTGGAACGGGAGCTTCATGCTCTGGATGTGCATCCCACAAATCTCCATCAACTGCAAGATGCTATCCTATCAATATGGGCCAACATTTCTAAAGAATCCTTTCAGCACCTTGTTGAATCAATGCCACGTAGAATTAAGGCAGTTCTGAAGGCGAAAGGGGGTCAAACACAGTATTAGTATGGTGTTCCTAATAATCCTTTAGGTGAGTGTATAATATGATTAATTTCACATTTTTAACTATGATGGTTTCATTATAAATATGGTGATTTTCGCTAAGGGCCAGAATCCACTTTTGCCATTTTAATGACGGAAAAAACAGTCAGCACGCAAGACGCATTGTTCAAAAGGGTTGTACCTAGTCTCTTAATGATTCATGGGTGTGTTTTGGGCGTAATATGAAATAAAAAAAATATATACCAATCAGAGTCTCATCTCCCATTCCCTTTAAAAGCCAGTTGCACTCACACCATGGCGGATTCGCTATTTACATGCAGGAATTTGCAATCTGAAAGACAGAATGTTTCTCCAGAGAGAAATCCTTTTATTTTAAATATTTATCATGTGTGTGTGCTGCATGTCTCTGTGTGTGTAACAAGCAGAGTGTATGCGCATTGTGCACTCGTCAATAGGTGTATATTACTAACACGGCCTTTAAATAACACAAAAAATATTGCACTATTGACTTTAGAGCAGGTTTTTGTTGGTCAATGGCACAGTCGTTTTTAGTTCCTCAAAATAGCAACACTCCAACAATGAGTTTGAACCAACACTATCTCACAACCAATTTGTAAGTATTCGTATGAGGTGGCTAATTCATACAAATTCGTACGACCTCACTCGTATAATTTGTATGATTTGTCTATATTGTTTTAGGGGAGGGGTTAGGGGTAGGTCATCCGTATTGAAATCATACGAACTGACCAACTCATCAAATACATACGATTTAGCAAAAACACTTGCATCGCGCCTGGCGCCGCGGGTGTATGATAGGGCCCTAAGGTGGACACCCAACTTAACATAGGCTATGACATTTACCATTTGAATCTAACCATGTCCTGTCAACAAATGGAAAAGTCAGCGGCTGTTTATCATCATGTTAATTATTGTGTATTTTTCCCCAACAGCAGGGGCGCCTTTTACCCCAAATAACATAATTTTACATATTCTTCTGTTATTAAAAAACTGTTGCTTTATTTACCTTGAACAAAACTTAAAATCTTAAAACTTAAAAGACCTTTGCCTCAGAATACAGTCAATAATTGTATTGATTTTCATTTGCTACATAAATCTAAAACAGTTTAAAAAACATTAAATATTAGATCAAATTAGCACAGAATCAACTTTGCGCCGTTGCCCGGGATCGCGTCAAGGATCAGTCAGGTCAGATCAGGTTGTTATGAAAAGTGCTGCACTGAGTTTTTGTGTCATGGTTTAAAAGAGAATAAAGTCAAATGCGCTTTTTACCCCAGTGCGCCTTTAGCCCTGTTGTACCCATACATTTATTGTAAATACCTGTGGGTTTCTTCCTCACAGACCTGCGGGCAACATGTTTCCAGCGGCCTCTGGCATAGGACGCAAAGTGAGCGACTGACCGTCCCACATCTTTAACTGATGTCACGGATACCGGAGAAGCAATGATTGGCTGCACTGACTTCAGCCATACAAAAATCATAGGCAAAGTAAATACAAAACAAAGGTTTAAAATGTGAGTTATGCTGAACTCAACAGTTCATGAGACAGGAAATAATATGGCAGTTTCCTCACATGACTCGAGACTCCATCAGTAAGTTCAAGCTCAAGGTCATCAGGCCCATCAGGTCCAGCTCGACCAAATCTCTTCATTCTTCTCCTGTATTCAGCGGAGAGCACCTGGAGATCTCCTCTACCTTTTTAAGATGCTAAAAGAGTGAAGTTACAGCCCAAAACATGCACTCAGCAGAAGTCTAATGGAACCAGTACAGCAGAAAATGCACAGCTTCACATCAGGTACCCTGCATACCGAGCGGAGTGCTCTAGACGTCTTTAATAACAGACTGTGTTTGTCTTCAGATGATTTGTTTTTCAGTTACCCTTACTGTGAGTCGTAAAACACGTGTGTGTTAGACACTAAGTTACACCCTCCCTTCCTGTAATAAATCATGATGAACTAACATATATCTCATAATGCTTAACAAAAGGTCACAGGGAAACATTATGGCAAAGATTATGTTTAGTGTCCGTTTATGGCACCAGTGCTGAGAGTCCTGTTTTAACAGATAATGACCATCAAGGGCATCTAATCACCATATAAACCAGATAACACACAGGCAAGCTGGCTTGGACTTTTTCTAAAACACAGTATGTTGCTTTCTAAGGTAGTGTACTAATGGGAAACCTCAGCAGTGATTTGGAACACTCTCCATTACCAGCAACTATTACAATGGATTTCAATGGACTTTGGTGTTAGCATGTTGCTAAAAACACAGAACTCCAGTAGCTAAGCATGAAATTACAAAGCACAGACAAATATTAGGTAAAATAGTCCACTTTAGGTAGCCTAAACTATTTATTATCAAGCATGTTTATCATTCAGCCTTGGCCTGTAGTATTTGAAGGCCCTGGTGGTGTTCAGTTTCTCTGTGGTGTGAGGCTTTGAATGTTTCTGGACACCGGCCCCGTCAGTTCGGTTCAGTCCTGGAGATACTCATGATGAGCAGACAATAGTGAGAGACTGGAGAGGTAAATGATTGACATGCCAGGAATGTGATGACATCATGTATTGACAGATGTCAAATTACATCAGCGTTGGAAGATTGAATGCAAATAGATAAACATACAATGAAAACAGGTGGATGTGTGTTCATTTCAATTTTATTAAGCCTGAGAATATAAAAAATGCCAATATAGTGAGATTCCTGACTGGAATCTCACTATATTGACTTTCCTGACTGCATTGTGCCAAGTGTATAGTTTGGTGGAGGGGGGGTTTTGGTGTGGGGTTGTTTTTCAGGGGTTGGGTTTGGCCCCTCAGTTCCAGTGAAAGGAACTCTTAATGCTTCAGCATACCAAGACATTTCAGACAATTTCATGCTCCCAACATTGTGGGAACAGTTTGGAGATGGCCCCTTCCTGTTCCAACATGTACTAGTGCACAAAGCCGATCCATAAAGACATGGATGAGTGAGTTTGGTGTGGAGGAACTTGACTGCCCTGCACAGAATCCTGACCTCAACCCGATAGAACACCTTTGGGATGAATTAGAGATGAGACTGCGAGCCAGGCCTTCTCGTCCAACATCAGTGCCTGACCTCACAAATGCACTTCTAGAAGAATGGTCAACACTTATAAACCCTTACCAGAAGAGTTGAAGCTGTTATAGCTGCAAAGGGTGGGCCAACTCCATATTAAACCCTATGGATTAATAATGTGATGTCATTAAAATTAATGTGAAGGCAGACGTCCCAAAACTTTTGGCAATATAGTGTATATTCAAATAGGAAATAATTATGTTTAACTGTAATATTATTTCACACTATTACAGTTTTTACTGTAACATTTTTGATCAATCAGCTGCCTTGATGAGCATAATAGACTTCTTTTAAGATCATAAAACAAAAATCATACAGACCCCAAACCGTTGAACGGATTTTGAATTGTGGATCAGGTTAGCATAACAATCAAAGCTGTATTGGGGTCAGGAAAACCTGGAAAACTTTGGTTATTGAGTACAGTCAGTAATACAGCAACAGTTCCAACTTTCCAATCAAATATGTTGGAATTTGATGACTTAAAAGAAAAACATGACTCAGGATTTCGATAAAACATTTTAATAACACTAGAATCTTATTCCATCACACCCAAAATATTTGAGATTCCCACAAATACCTCTGAGTGTCAGCAGCATTTCATGATATGTACCTCACAACAGTGATACTGATTTGACTTGCTAATGATTGACAGTGTCCTGCGAGGTTTCCCATTGGTTCCATTCCCTGAGTTTTGGCTCACAGCGAGAGCGTATCCTGCTCATCCGAACCAGTGGTTGCCCATACACTCTCTGTTCCACTCCACACGACAGAGCCAGCACCATTCAAACTTACACTGTTGCCGAGGACACACCATGTGCATACAGCCACCTGAAGAAGGTCATGACAACACACAGACAAGAGAGGATCATTATCCATACGAATGGCATCTTTATGATGCACTCTTCAAGTGTAAAGATAAAAACAAAGATAACCATCCTATTTTAAAAAAATAGTACTGTGTGTGAAACAGTATTCAGTAAGTAATGCAAAACATTTCATTCAATAATATGCTCACATGACCTTATTGGATGAATTAACCATGTGTATATAAATATCACCTCCTGTACCCTCAAATAGGGCATTACTTGAAGGGACAGCCATTTATAGTGGTGACCGAAACCATAGTGCACATTATCGAGTGCACTCATACTATCCCACAATGCACCAAAATAACAAGCGTACAGCCGATGTACACTCAACGGCTGTCCGAATTCACTCACTCGTTTTCATTCACTCCTTCAAATGAACTCTATTAGCAGACTAACGTTGGGAATAGAGATTGAAGGTTTAGGGGGCGATTTCGGATTCAGCCATATTTATATACATTCACCAGACACTTTATTAAGTACACCTGTTCAACTGCTCGTTAACACAAATATCTAATCAGCCAATCATATGACAGCCACTCAATGCATTTAGTCAAGTCAAGTTAACTTTATTTATATAGCGCTTTTAACAATGCAGATTGTTTCAAAGCAGCTTCACAGTGTTAAACAGGAAAATCATACAGTGACAATGTGGGCTTTAGATCAGTAATTAGATCAGTAATTTAGTTTATATGGTTAATTTGGTTTAATAATTAGATTTATTTGGATGTTTTTACTGTCCCCAACTGAGCAAACCAAGCCAGAGGCGACAGTGGCAAGGAAACCAAAACCCCATCAGGTGACCTAATGGAGAAAAATAAACCTTGGGAGGAACCAGGCTCAGTCGGGGTGCCAGTTCTCCTCTGGCCTCCTCTTTAGGCATGTAGACACGGTCAATATGATCTGCTGAAGTTCAAACTGAGCATCAGAATGGCAAAGAAAGAGGGTTTAAGTGACTTTGAACATGGCATGGTTGTTGTTGGTGCCAGACGGGCAAGTGTACAGTGCATCCGGGAAGTATTCACAGCGCTTCACTTTTGTTATGTTACAGCCTTATTCCAAAATGCATTAAATTCATGATTTATTTTCCTCAATTTTACAAACAATACCCCATAATGACAATGTGAAAGAAGTTAGTTTGAAATCTATTTTAAAAATCACATGTACATACAGTAAGTATTCACAGCCTTTGCTCAATAATTTGTTGAAGCACCTTTGGCACCAATTACAGCCTCAAGTCTTTTTGAGTATGATGCTACAAGCTTGGCACACCAATTTTTTTTAGCAGTTTCTCCCATTCTTCTTTGCAGGACCTCTCAAGCTCCATTGGAAGGGGAGAGTCGGTGTACAGCCATTTTCAGATCTCTCCAGAGATGTTCAATCGGGTTCAAGTCTGGGCTCTGGCTGGGCCACTTATAGACATTCACAGAGTTGTCTCGTAGCCACTCCTTCATTAATCTAAGCTGTGTGCTTAGGGTCGATGTCCTGTTGGAAGATGAACCTTCACCCCAGTCTGAGGTCCAGAGTGTTCTGGAGCAGGTTTTCTCTGTACATTGCTGCATTCATCTTTCCCTCGATCCTTACTGAAAAACATCCCCACAGCATGATGCTGCCACCACCATGCTTCACTCCAGGGATGGTATTGGCCAGATCATCAGCGGTGCTGGTTTCCTCCATGATGCTTGCCATTCAGGCCAAAGAGTTCAATCGGTTTCATCAGACCAGAGAATTTTGTTTCTCATGGTCTGCGAGTCCTTCAGGTGCCGTTTGGCAAACTTCAGGCGGCCTGTTATGTGCCTTTTATTGAGGAGTGGCTTCCGCCTGGCCACACTACCTTACAGGGTTGGTCTTCTGGAAGGTTCTGAGGGTCTACAGACAATTCCTTGAACTTCATGGCTTGGTTTGTGCTCTGACATGCACTGTAAACTGTGGGAACTTATAGAGACAGGTGTGTGCCTTTCAAAATCATGTCCAATCATCTGAATTTATCACAGGTGGACTCCAATCAAGTTGTAGAAAAATCTCGAGGATGATCAGTGGAAACACCTGAGCTCAAATTTTGAGTTTTCATGGGAAAGGCTGTGAATACTTATGTACGTCTGATTTTCTTTTTCATTTTTTTCTTTTTAATACATTTGCAAAGATTTAAAAAAAAAACTTCTTTCACATTGTCATAATGGGGTATTGTTTGTAGAATTGTTTGTAGAATTGAATCCATTTTGGAATAAGGCTGTAACATAATCAAATGTGGAAAAAGTGAAGCGCTGAATACTTTCCGGATGCACTGTATCTGTATCAGTACTGTGTGTTTTCCCCAGTGCTGGTTTTACCCTGTGTGTCTGTAGGGGTAAAAGGCCACCTCATATATTTATAAGAATTTTAAACAAAATAAACCACTTTTATGATTTATTTTCACACAAAATCTGTTGCTTCATAAATGTTCAATAACTGGATAATGTTCAATACAAACGTATATATTTTTCCTGCAATCATACACTATGATTTAGCCCTGTTGTACCCAACCAATTGAGCATAGTTTAAAGGCCACAGCTGACTGTTGTACTGTTGATGACCATGTCCCTCCATTTATGACCACAGTGTACCATCTTCTAATGGCTACTTCCAGCAGGATAACATGCCATGTCACCAAGCTCAAATCATTTCAAACTGGTTTCTTGAACATGATAAAGAGTTCACTAAACTCAAATGGCCCCCAGAGTCACCAGATCTCAATCCAGCAGAGCAGCTTTGGGAATGTAGTGGAACAGAAGATTCACGTCATGGATGTGCACCCAACAAATCTCTGATGATATCATGTCAATTTGGACCAAAATCTCTGAGGAATGTTTCCAGCAACTTGAATCTATGCCATGAAGAATTAAGGCGGTTCTGAAGGCAAAAGATGACCCAAACCGGTACTAGCAAGATGTACCTAATTAAGTGGCCAATGAATGTATATTAAAATTTATATTGTGAGATATGGTATGTCATGCAGTCTGTATACTGCACATCATGGATAATGAATTAGATTAGAGGTCTTTAACAGTGAGTTTGCGACCCCTAGCTGGTCCATAACGGTACTGCAGGGGACTCACAAATTATTGTTTGATTTAAAAAGAAATGAAAATCTGTGTTAAACTAAAATCCAAGTTAACATATATATGATACAAGTCCCTTCTATATTAAAATGCATAATGTAAAATAAAAATAAAAATGAACCTGTACATCAATGTTGAGTATTTCAAAGGTTTTGCTATGTAAGCATCATAACAAGTTCATAAATACACTATTATAGTATTATGTATGCCATTATAGGTTAGGCTTTAAATGCAACTTTCATTTTTTAGTAACAGGGGTCCCTGCTTCATCTCTCCAGGGGTCTTTAGCCTGAAAAAGGTTACAGACTCCTTTAGTAGGTCATGTAAGGAAATGCACACTGCGCACAGTATAGACCATAGTCAAGTTAGACGCCATATTGCATTTAATGTAGATGAAAACAAGGCTGTGAGGGATAGATGTACAGTTTTTATAATGGTATGCACTGTATAACATATACTTTTCACAACTCACAACTTTTCTTGGAAAGGTTGAACAATCAGTATGTTGTTAAACAACAGTATGAAGCATTGAATGCGCATCCCACACAGAATCCCGCACAGCCTCAGTTTCATTCCTGTCAGAAATGAAATATGCCGCTACCCTGACTAATGTCTATTAGCAGTGCTGGGTAGATTACTTATAAAGTGTAATCTGACACTGATTTCAAATTACATGACGAAAATTACAATTAGTAACATTACACATTAACATTAACATCTAGATTAACATCTAGTAACATTACACATTTTAGGTAATGTAATCTGATTACTTTTTGATTCCTAACTCATTTATTACATTGATTTATAATCTTGTGCCATATTGATATAAAATGCAAAGATAAAGAAATTCAATTCCATTCTTTGTTATCAACAACATGAATCGAATGAGATGAAAACTGCAGGGTTTTTGTTTTTGTTTGTTTGATTAAGGAAAAGCTAATAATTATTTAAAATTATAAAATGTAACATTTATTTAATAAAGTAACAACTTAAAAATAAAAAAAAACTATCAGATTTTTTAACAATTACTATTAAAAAGGACCAGAGACATCAGAGAATTGTGAATATTCATGTGTTGTTAAATACCATCTAGAAGACTTTCCAAACATACACTGATCAGGCATAACATTATGACCGATGAAGTGAATAACACTGATTATCTCTTCATCACGGCACCTGTTAGTGGGTGGGATATATTAGGCAGCAAGTAATAATAATAATAATAATAATAATGAATTTTATTTGTAATGCACATTACATTTCTGCAATCTCAAAGTGCTACAGAGCATCTAGAAGTACAATAAAAAAATAAAATAAAAATAAAAAAAAACATTTTGTGAACATTTTGTCCTCAAAGTTGATGTGTTAGAAGCAGGAAAAATGGGCAAGCGTAAGGATTTGAACGAGTTTGACAAGGGCCAAATTGTGATGGCTACCGTCCACAGGGTCATGGGCGGCCCAGGCTCATTGATGTACGTGGGGAGCGAAAGCTGGCCCGTGTGGTCAGATCAAACAGACGAGCTACTGGAGCTCAAACTGCTCAAGAAGTTAATGCTCTAATGCACCTTTCTGATAGAAAGGTGTCAGAATACACAGTGCATCACAGTTTGTTGTGTATGGGGCGGCACAGCCGCTGACCAGTCAGGGTGCCCATGCTGACCCCTGGCCACCGCACAAAGCACCAACAGTGGCACGTGAGCATCAGAACTGGACCACGGAGCAATGGAAGAAGATGGCCTGATCTGATGAATCATGGTTTCTTTTACATCACGTGGATGGCCAGGTGTGTGTGCGTGGCTTACCTGGGGAACACATGGCCCCAGGATGCACTATGGGAAGAAGAGCGGAGGCAGTGTGATGCTTTGGGCAATGTTCTGCTGGGAAACCTTGGGTCCTACCATCCATGTGGATGTTACTTTGACACGTACCACCTACCTAAGCATTGTTGCAGACCATGTACAACATTTCCCTGGTGGCTGTGGCTCTTTCAGAAGGATAATGCTCCTGCCACAAAGCAAAAATGGTTCAGGAAGTTTGAGGAGCACAACAACGAGTTTGAGGTGTTGACTTGGCCTCTAAATTCCCCAGATCTCAATCCAATCGAGCATCTGTGGATGTGCTGAAAAAACAAGTCTGATCCATGGAGGTCCCACCTCTCAACATACTGGACTTAAAGGATCTGCTGCTAACATCTTGGTGCCAGATACTACAGCACACCTCCAGGGGTCTAGTGGAGTCCATGCCTCAACGGGTTATGTCTGATCGGTGTATTTAAATGACAGGCTTTTTTAGAAATGAAAATTTACAAGATAAAAAAAGAAGAATTAGGGAGAATTAATATATTATAAACAATTTACTGCCATTGTGTGAATAATGTAATCATGTAATCAATAAAAAAATAACTGTCTGAATAAGAGTATTTGAAAAAGTAATATATTCTAATTAGAAGTACTTAAAGTCACCATGAAATCAAAACTGACTTGTTCATGGAATACTGCAGTATTTTTATTACAAATTATTTATCCATGCACATCATTATTTTTGTAAATTCATGTGCCTTGTAATATTGATTCAAAATATCTTCAGCTCCCTCTTGCAGAAGCATCTCTTCTCTTAGCTGATGAAGAGGGCGGGACAACCTGTCACTCACAGGAGATCGACCAATAGCAAACCACAACCATCCAATCAATTCCCCGTGAGCAAAATCAAGCCCCGCCCTGGTTCTTATATGTTTCACTCCTTTACGGGAACAAAAGACTATCGCAACCTTAGGTAATGCAGATTACATATAAGCACTGTAAGTGGTAAGTAATAGTAATCAGTAAGTAATAGCATGAGCAGTATGGCACAACTGTATTCTGAGAAACTAGAGCCAGGTAATAGACCATTCGTACCGTCCTTTTCCACGGGAACTAGGCATTTGGGGCAGGGGTGCGTGGTTTTGGCTATTGTGTCCTGTGAGGCCTGATCCCAGCGGGAGCGAAGAGCCGCTTCTTCATCTACAACATAACCCTGAAACACACACACACACACACACACACACACACACACACACACACACACACACACACACACACACACACACACACACACACACACACACACACACACACACACACACACACACACACTGTAGAGCAGGGATCAAACACAGCACAGGGAGATTTGAGCTTTAAAATCCTCCTCTTCTATGATTCTTTTATGAATCAGGTGATTTGTGAATAGCTAGCAGGCATTGTCCTGCACTGACACTCTTATGACTGTAATCTCAGGCTGTTCAACCCAAAGGGAGATGACTGATGATATCTAGCCAACATAAATTGAACTGTGCCCATGCATATGTGATGAACTAATACTAAAAGAGTGGCGTTCTTACCTGTAGGGTACTTCCTGTTGCTGCGGGTGTCATGTGTCTGCAGGGACCCTCGTGATGCTCTTCTTTACAGTCCCTGCAAAACACAAACTGACACAAACCGACACAGTTACATACCGCTATATGCCACAGCTCTGATATTGATCAGTAATTAATATCAAAGTACTTTTGATATTTTGCTTCACAATATAAATAGAAGTACAATTGAACTATGCTGCATTGTGAGACAGTTTGTGTGTGTGTGTGTGTGTTCATCCCGGTGGGGACTGCAAACTGACTCATGGGGACCCGTGTCACTGTGGGGACCTAAATTGAGGAAACAACTTATAAATCATACCAAATTAGTTTTATTGAAAAAGTAAAAAAGGTTTTGTGTGGTTTTGTGTGATGGGTAGGTTTAGGGTTAGTGTGTGTGTGTGTGTGTGTGTGTGTGTGTGTGTGTGTGTGTGTGTGTGATTGGTAGGTTTAGGGGTAGGGCTAGTGTGTGTGTGTGTGTGTGTGTGTGTTTGTGTGATGGGTAGGTTTAGGTGTTAGTGTAAGGGGAGAGAATATACAGTTTGTACAGTATAAAGAGAGTCACCACAAAGATAGAGAACCAGACATACAGTATGCACATGTGTGTGTGTGTGTGTGTGTGTGTGTGTGTGTGTGTGTGTGTGTGTGTGTGTGTGTGTGTTTTCTATCTGAATATTTTTTTTTAATGTAATTTAATCCTGTGATCAAAGCTGAATTTGCAGCATCATTATTCCAGTCTTCAGTCTCACATGATCCTTCAGAAATCATTCTCATTTGATGATTTGCTGCTTTTTGTTAACCAAAAACACAAACAAAATATAACCTTCAGGTGAAGCAGGTGATTTTTACAGCGTTGAAATGATTTAAGCTTTTAGCACGGTTAGTATTGTAGTATATATCATATTCATAATTTGGATTTGGATTAAAAAAAAGAAAAGAAAACTGTCATTTTGTGAAATATTACAATTTAAAATAATGGTTTTATATTTTGATATACTTTGAACTATAATTTATTTATGTATGTATTTATATATTCCTGTGATGCAAAGCTGAATTTTCAGCATCATTACTCCAGTCTTCAGTCTCACATGATGAATAAAAAGTTATTAAAGCATTTATTTAAAATAGAAATCTTCTGTAACACTACACCATCGTTCAAAAGTTTGGGCCCAGTCATTTTCACATTGAAAGAAATGAAAACTTTGATTCAGCAAGGATGTGTTAAAATGATAAAAAGGGACAGTAAAGATTTATTTTATTAGAAAATATTTCTCTTTTGAATAAATGCTGTTCTTTTAAACTTTTTATTCATCAATAAATCCTGTAAAAAGTATCACAGGTTCCAAAAAATATGAAGCAGCAAAACTGTTCCCAACATTGATATTAATCATATCTGAATGATTTCTGAAGGGTCATGAGACGCTGAAGACTGGAGTAATGATGCTGAAAATTCAGCTTTGGAATAAATATATTTAAAAGTATATTAAAATAGAAAACGTCTCGTTAAGTATGTACAATCATTCCCAGAAGAAGGGAAGGGACCGACGGATTGGGATCCCGACGTAACGCTGAACGTGACCGACTGAAAGGGAACTAGTATTTTAAATTGAAACAATATTTCACAATATTATAATTTTTTCTGTATACTTGCAAAAATAAATGCAGGCTTGGTGAGCAGAATAGACAATATATATATTTATCAGTGGTTATGACACGTTGGCTCTGTGGTGCCTTCTGAACAAATGCTCTCATATGACTCGGTCTGTTTGATTATCATTATGTTTAAATATCACAGATGCATATTCAGCAGCATCCGAAGGCCACACAAGGGGGCAGCCTTTCTCCACGCGGTTTAGCATCCTCTTCCTCCACGGCTCGTCTGAAGCTCCACTGATTTAGTATCTCTTCAGAGATCCAGACTGGGAAGTAGGGAAGCATCACATCATCTTTTTGCTTTATAATTTCTGCTGCTCATGAGAGATCCTCCTCTCAAGGTCTGGAGACAGATGCTTCTTTGTTTCCCCCTTCTTCAGTAATGATGAGAAAACAGAGTTCTTTTGACAGCCACTTTCTTTCTTCTCTTTTCACCCCGGCTATCATTTGTTCCCTCTCAGACGCTCCACCATTCATGTTTATTACCCACATCGTTGGTGTCCTTCTCCAGCGCAGTCATTTTCTGGAAGGATGCGTTTGATGCGGAGCGTGGAACAGAGTGAAACCCTTCTTAGTGTGAAATTAATGCCACTTTGCAGTCCTGAACAAAGTGTTTCGCTTTCTTTACTGTTTCAGCATCGGGATATATTTGAATTGTCAAGTCAGTTCTCGGCTCTAATAAGCATTTCAACAGGGAATATGTTCCCGCAGAACTCCCAGAATGCTCAGCAGATCATCTGTTTTGTTTATTAAATATCCGAGCTAATAGTGGGATCCTAAACCTTTTGACTAATTAATTTCCACGACTTTTCAAACCATTCATAATTAACTGCATAGGGATTTTCAAAGATTACAGTAATTGTACTGACAAAAAAAATTAAATAATAATAATTTCTAGCCGATTAAATATTTCTTAACTAGGAATTTATCCTAGTTAACAGCTTAGGATTTTTTTATTTTTAAAACCAGCAGAAAATGCTAGATTCCCAGGGGAAAACACTAACAATTGCACATACTGATAGTATTTTATGTTCAATAAAATCATCTGTAAATGCTATACCTGCCAAACGTTTTGAATCATTAAGCTTTTATTAGTTATTAGTTAACATGAAATGAACAATGAGTCTACAGTATTCTTTATTCATCTCAGTTAATGTTCATTTCAACATTTACTCATACATACTGTATTTGAAAACAAAAACCCTATCTGTTAACATTAGTTAATGCACTGGGAACAAACAATGAACTGGGCTTTTTTTTTTAACTAACTAATAACCAATTAACAAACATTAATACATACTGTAACAAATGTACACTGTAAACAAATATAGTTGGTAATTGACCTGGTTGCCTTAAAGTTTGAAAAACAATTGAGTTAATACAATGAATGAGATTTATAAATTGAGGTTTAATAAATAGAAACTCAAAATATCTCAATTATCTCAACCACATTAATTAATTAATAAGGTGTAATATTTTTTTGTGTGTGTATTGCTACTGTATTGCTATTTAAGGCTCTTATGCTGACCAAAGCAGCATTTATTTAATTATTTATTTAAAAATACAGTAAAAACTGTAATATTGTAATTTTTCAAAACAGCTGATTTCTATGTGAATATATAGTAAAATATAGTTTATTCCTGTGATCAAAGCTGTATTTTCAGCATCATTACTCCAG